>QANZ01001590.1:121975-132764 GCA_003254925.1 Chamaecrista fasciculata | reverse complement strand
AATTTATTAATTTGACACACACGAATTTCAAAATTTTTCAATTAACGGGATTTATCCTAAATAAAAAAAAAGAATTAATATTCAAAATACTTTGAAAAAACCCACAAGAGATGTTTGTACTTTGTAGAATTGTAGTAGTAGTAGAAGGGACATTCATCTTGAAAAGTTAAAATCTTTGATTTGCTTTTTGTTTTGTTACTAAACCCTTTTTTCTGCAAGTGTTTTCGCTGCGAATGAATGAATGAATACATCGTATTTCACAGCGAACCAATTGTTACGGCAAAACTACTATGAGAGAAGAAACCTCTGAAATCCTTGAGGAGAGAGAGAGAGAAGAATAAAAAAAAGTTTCTTTTTTTCTTTTTGGGTTTTTGATTTGGAATGCATGAAATTTCTTGCAATCTTTGTGAGTGTCGGTCGGTGAGACCGTGATTCACTGAAATTTCATAATCAAATCTCTCACAGTCTCAGACAGCTGCCATTTTCCGCCATTACCGCCATATTTTAATTCCACGTGTCTCCCTTCTCTTTTTCTCATTTGCTCTTCTCGCTTTTTTCAATTTTTGTCCTTTTTCAATTTTCTTCACTCCTTGAGAGTGTGTGTGTGTGTGTTGTTTCCTTCTCTATACTGGTTTTGCGATTTCCAAGTACTCAAAAACCTGCGTCTGCTGAAACAAACAAGTGGCATTTGATACTGTGCGTTTTTGTTTTTGGCTTCTTTTAGCTTCACTCTCTACTTCACTGCTTCACATTGATTCTTTCTTTCTTTCTTCCTTTCTTTCATATTTTGCTCTCTCTAGGGTTCCAATAGGAGTATACCCATTTGATTTCTGGAGCAGAAATGTTCAATTTCCTATTAAGGAAAGATGTTAGGAAGATTCTCAAGCGCAAGGACAGCGATGCTGGGGAGAAAGGTGAGTTTCATTCTCAATTTTTTTTCTTTTTTCATCTTGTAGCTTGGTGATTTGGTGTTTGGGGTTCATCTGTGTATTTTGGACCTCATTTATAGTAAATAGGTTTTGATGATTGATAGAATAGAATGCTTATTCTCACTTTCTGTCTTTTTTTTTTTTTTTTTTTTTTTTTTTTTTTTTTTTTTTTTTNTTTTTTTTTTTTTGGTAATGAGGGTTTCTCTGCTTTGTTGTCCTATTTATACAATGTAGCTTTTGAAAAAAACTTGTTTATCTATGCATTTTGTTCCTTGTTTTTAGTGTAATAGGTTGTGTGAAATGATCAGTCAGCTTCTGATTCCACCTAGGAGTAAAACAACTAGTTTTTTTTTTTTCCAGGGGAAAAAAGTATGCTATTTCTTCAGTTTGATAGATTGCAAATTTCCCCTAATGCACTAACAAGTGGTTGGCACCTCAATCCTTAGTTGAAGATCGGTTCGAGTTTTGGTGGAGACACTCTTGACAGGAGAGTTTTATCCCGTTGGCTCGAACGAGTATTAGTCTTTGCCTAGATCATAAAAGGGATAGGTGGGGAAACCTTGTGGCTGTACCAAAAGAAAAAAAAAAAAATCCCCTAGTGCATTGGAGTTTTGAGATCTTAGTAGTCACTATATTTATAATAATCTTCTTTTGATATGACTGGTTCTTATAGGCTTCTAGGACTTGCATTTATAAGTATAGTTATAAATGCTGTTATGAGCTTTGCTAGCTTTATTCCAATTCACCTCTTATTGCTCTACCTTTGCAAGCTTTCCTTTGTCTATCTATAAGAATGTTGCTTGAGTTTTGACTTTTGAGGCATAGTTGTCATTTTGCTCTAGTTTATCAATCATTAGTTGGAACAATTATTCACTGATTGTTAAATTCATGATGTGCAGAGGTCATTGTTACAGTAATTAACAAAGCCTTCCCTGATACCTTCTACTAACTTTTGTTGCTCATTGTAGGGAAAGCTCTGGAAGACTTAAGGGCATCTCTATTCAATGAATTTCGCTCCTCCGAAGGTGCAAAACGGCAGCAGCAGCGTATTTGCGGTCCTGTTGTTGCACTATCCTTCAACTTTCTGGTGGCAGTTGGTATTATTTTCATTAATAAAATGGTTTGTCTGCTCACTTTCTTTGAGAAAACTTAGTTTTTAGTCCTTATGGCTTAAATTTATTCCAAAACTATAATTTAATCTTTAGATATTGGAGATACACTTTTTAGCCCCTATTTTCTTTTTTACAAACATAAACTATTTAGTCCCTAAAAAGTAAGTTTGTACAAAAATCAGGGATCATAAAGTGTATTTCCAATATTTAGGGACTAAATCACAAGTTTTGAAGCAAATTTAGGGACTAAATAATAGGTTTACTCCATTTCCTTTTTATCTTATGAAGCAGAATGTCACTAGGAAATCTCGAATAGCATGGCTTTACTTGTTGCCTTTCGTGACTTTTTCTTATAATTCATTTTCGTTCTCTTTTCAATTTTTTTCAGGTGCTTCAAACTGTTAATTTCAGATTCCCAATATTTCTCACACTAATTCACTACTTAGTGAGCTGGTTCTTCATGGCTGTACTAAATACGCTCTCTCTCCTCCCTGCACCTCCTTCGTCAAAATCAACTCAATTGTCCTCTTTATTTACCCTTGGATTTGTTATGTCTCTATCGACTGGCCTTGCTAATGTCAGCTTAAAGTACAATAGGTAATACAACCGTTCACATTCTGTATATTTTAAGTATTCTATTTTATTCTCTGAATTTTGTTCCTATATATTCAGCATTGGTTTCTATCAGATGGCAAAGATTGCAGTAACACCATCGATAGTTCTAGCAGAATTTGTGTTGTATAGGAAGAGAGTTTCTATGGCCAAGGTTAGTGCTTTATTGTCTGAGATGTTTATATGAAAATATAGCGATGTATGTTGGGCTTGTAGAGCAATACTTTGGTTAACTTGTGAAACGTGCTCACGTTGTATTACGAACTCCCATAAACATCATTATTTTTTTGAAGGAAAAGCCATTTCAGTCCCTAGTGGACAAGTGCACTTTAAATTTTGTCCTTTGCATATAATTTTTTTTCCAGTTTAATTCTGTTACCATTGAAATACTTTAAATGTTGCCTTTTATTTTAATTCTATCCAAATATCATTTTTTTCACACCTCAGAATGCTCAGTTCAAGGTAGCAATCACTTAGGTCTGGTGTTCACTTCTGAATGGCAATAGGATGGAAGGGAAATATTGAAAGCAATCAAATTATTAAGGGACTACTTTGAAAGAAATAATTTATGGCAGATGAAATTGAAAATTTACCCATCTGTTCTAGATTAAAGCAGGGTTTTCATTTAAATTAATTAAATAAATAAAATAACAATGAATCATTCGTTTTGGTTTCAAAGTGCATGACCAATTTATGATGCAAGAATATCCCTGACACTTATGGATTTGGATCCTCTAAAGCGGTGGCTGTTGGTGCATCTTGTGCCGTTTAGAGAGAGATAGGAAGAGGTAGTGACAGAAAATGTGGGTCCTCCTATTCACTTTATTATTTTATAGGACTCACAATTTCTCTCTATCTATTTCTTTGTCTCTCTAAACTATACCAAATGTATCGGCAAGTTGTGTGTTTGTGGAAGATAAGATGAATCATATTGCAGTAAATGTGCAAAACAGGTCAAATGGGTGCATCTCAAATTGCAGTTAAGACGTCAAGACGGGTTCTTGTTACTAGAACCAAAGTTATAATCTTGGAAATTTATTGTAAAGAAACCTCTTAGATTTTACGAGTCTAAAGAAGTAAAGAGATTCTTTCCTATAGTCAGCCTCTACTCTGTGACTCAATAATTGTGCATTCTACTTCTTTTAAGGCTGTAAAATCAGCCACCTTGAAACCGCCAGTATAGTGAATGAAGTCTCTAGCTTTGAGTATATATCTTGGCTTGGAATTCTTACCATAAAGTTTGAAATTTTACAGGCTTTAGCACTCACGGTTGTGTCGATTGGTGTTGCCGTGGCCACGGTTACTGATCTGCAGTTCCATCTATTTGGTGCTTGTGTAGCATTGGCATGGATTATACCCAGTGCCGTGAACAAGATCCTCTGGTCCAGACTGCAGCAGCAAGAGAACTGGACTGCCTTGGCGTAAGCCATTTACTAAATTTTTTTTATCTCTACACTTATCTCCTTTCCTGACATCCTAATACTGATTTCCATCGCGAATTATTTTGTATGTTGCCTGATTTGCGGATCAAACAACAGGTTGATGTGGAAAACAACACCCATTACTTTGATTTTCCTGGCTGCTATGTTACCCTGCTTAGATCCTCCAGGTGTATTTTCATTTGATTGGAACTTCCAAAACACATTGGCAATTTTTGGATCAGCTGTTCTTGGATTCTTGCTTCAGTGGTCTGGTGCTTTAGCACTAGGGTAAGTGGTAACTAGCAGTTTTTTTTAAAAAAAATTTGTTCATTCGGTTTTGATTGTTGTCCAATGAGTGGCAATGATTTTTTAATAAGCTGTTTTGAACATCATAGTGAAGTTGCAGTTGATTTGAGAATGATCTGACTTTTGAAGTGGTTGACATGCTATTATTAGTATATGGCTTATATCTTTTATGACTAAAACCCTATTTTGGTGTTTCACATGTTTAGTTTTTTCTAAATTTGGTCCCTTTTATATTTTTCTTGTCAATTTGGCCCTCATGATTTGTTTTGTTATCAATTTTAGTCCCTTTTTATAGGTCTTAATGAACTAAATTGGTTATATAACAGTGTTAATTGAAGATGCAAGATCATTAATTAATAAGACAACATGTTGATTGCCACATATAAACATATTTTGTTATTAAAGTTTGTCATTAAGTATTTTTCTAATTTTTTTAAGATTTTACATTAAATTTCTAGATTTTTTATAACTTGATTTTGTTAATATGAAATTTACTTATGTGATAGTTAAAATATTAGGTCATTAACTAATGATTTTATGTCTTCAATTAACAATAATGTCATCAATTTAGTTAAATATTGGATAGAGGGACTGACATTGATAACAAAACAATTTGTAGGGAGGTTAATTAAAAAGAAAAAATCGAGAACAAATTGAACAAATACTAGTATGTGAGGGACTAAAATTGGGTTATAGTCTATTTTTTATCTATTAAACATTCGGAACATGTTAAACTATTGTTTCGCTGGCTGGATTTTTTCATACCCGTTGATCTTTTGATTGCAACCACAGTGCTACATCGGCCATCTCGCATGTTGTTCTCGGACAGTTTAAGACTTGTGTCCTCCTCCTAGGAAACTACTATCTCTTCGGAGCCAATCCTGGGAAAACCAGCATAGGTGGAGCTTTTACAGCAATTGCCGGCACATCCATTTACACCTACCTTAACATGAAGCCACAATCGAGCAAGGTAAGTCCTCGGCAACCCTTGGCCTTACCGAAATCTAAACTCGGTAAAGAGAATGGCAGCACACCCCACGACGGACATTACGGTGCAGAATCTGTCTAACAAGAAGAATGCCTAACACTGCATTACATGAGATATGATGAAAACGACATATTTAAGTTATTAACCAACCAAACATGGATCATTCATTCTTTCTCTGATTCTTAGGATTGTTTCTAACCATTTTGAGTGTTGATAATGCTGATGGATGCCAAATATATTATATATGGCTGATCACAAACTAGGGTTTATGTCTGTAGTGCACATGGCTGCTGATGTTGTTGTTGAAACTTGAAACACCACTTGTATATGAAAAATCTGGTGTATTCTCTTCATTATGTTACACTTATCTGGCTTTTATCGTTGATGCTTTTGCAGCTTTTGCTTCCTAGCTCGGCCTTTTACATTCCTTTTATGATTTAGGTTTTGCTGGTGTTGTGATTTAATTGCTATTAATTGTGTTTAGTGATCATGTTCTAATGAATATAGTCAATCGCTGGTAAAGTGATGAACTCAAGTTCAAATCTTTTTTAGGGAGGCAGTTATACTAGTGTTGGACAATACTTCAAAATCAAACTTGTGGGATAAGCATATACTTACACTCCCAATACTTTTCCAATCCAAATTACTCCTCCCCCTTATACTAACCTAGATTATCAAGTTGCATGGTATAATTTTCTTTATCTTAGGCCATGAGCCAACCGTTCATGGTTTGTCTGGTTTAGAAAAGGTGTTGATAAATTCCCTTCATGGTTTGTTAAATGGTTTTATTATTTTGGCTTGAACTTAGATATTCTGCTTCCCTTCGCCAATAAAGCATTTGTTACTTTTAAGCAAAATACCGACTTTCCTGCCCGTACCCGTCTTCTTCAGTTCACTATCAAAATTTAGTATCACTTGGATTTTCCATTGGGATTTTTGCTTCATGAAAGAACTCCCCTCTCCATATCCAAAGTCTTTGGCTAGATCTATCATGATTAAATGGTGGGAAAATTTTAAACATGACCTTTTGGCCCGGCCCTGAGTAAATAAATAGCTTTATGGCTTCAAAATCATTCGTCTAGCTGCATAAAACCTTCTGAAGAGCAACAACAATTTTTGTTGACCAAGTCTCAAGCTTTATCAAATTCATCAAAAGCCAAGATACCTTAAGAATTTCGAGATGCTTTAAAATCTTTCTTCCGCAACTTCAGATTCCATTCACTCAAATGATAGCAAAATCTCAGAAGATGCTGACAATGGAGAAGATGATTATTTCAGTTAGTTTCACAACCTGGCAAATCAGACACCAATCACACCACTGTTTGATCACGAGACAGATAATGTCAAGAATTTATCTTAGTTTGAGTAGAATAAAAATTCCCATCAAGGATGACAAAAAGCTGAAAGATTCTTATTCCTAGACCAAAATCGACATGAGATGATGGCCATAAATGGACTATAAAACGAGGAGATGATGCCATGATGGAATTAAGCACATGAAGTTGAAGTCATGTTGAAGTTAGCACATGAAGTTGATGCAATGATGAAGTTTATGACTTGAAAGCATGAAGATGATGATGATGGCGCCACTTTTCATTATTGTTGGAAATGTGAATTTGTTTTTGTCTCATTTTAGATTCCCATGCATGATTCCCCGGACTTGAAAAGTTTTGAAGTCCATAAGCTTTCATGAGAGCCTACATAAATACCCATGTTGCCTTTGAGTGAAAGAGTGAACTTTGTATGAGTGTGGAATAAAGAGTGTCCATTATTAATAATAGACTCATTAGCAATTTTTTTACCCATCAAGAGAGCTTACCAAATAATAGACTCATTAGCAGACTTCAAAGACACCTATACTTACAAACCAGACTCCATGGAGATTGCTCATTAATAGGTCTCCAATACATTTTAGCCAAGAAAGCTAAATTTCTTTCATAAGATTTGGGGATCCCTAAACCTCCATCACTTTTAGAAGCACAGATTTTGTACCAACTCAAGTGCAACTTGTTGGAGTTATCACCATTATTCTACAAGAAATTCCTCACCATGCGATCAATAGTAAGGCATGAACCTTTAGGGAAAGGGAGGCCTTGGTTGCATGTAATACGTAGAAATAGAAGCACACACATCATTAATAAGGGTTACATTACCAGCCCAAGCACACACACCGCTGCTAAATGGTATCAGAGCCATGACAAATAATTGAGGTGTAAACTCAGACATGTGGATGACATTCTTAGAAACTCACTCATGACCTTAGTCTGAAGTGAAGCTCTCCTTCCAAGGATGTAGAGAGACTTTGGTAGGTACCAATAATTGAATTATTGGTAGTTGTGGGAGTGGTAAACGCGTTGGTCAACCATGGTGGTCCCGGCAATAAGTCTCTAAGATGGGCATTGAGACCATTCGTCAGCTTGGTGGTTCCATCGCCAATGGGAATTATATGGTATCAGAGTATCACATTATCATTTAATAAAAAAATTAATAAAATTTAACGTTTTACTTATTATTTGAGATTTTTTTTTCTACATTTTAGTGAAATAAAATTACAAAATAATAGAAAATCAATTAAAAATAAGAAGAAAATGTATTTTTTTTGGTTGAGTGAACTCTAGTTTGTTTCAATTATTTTTAGTGTTAATTGTTCTTATTAAATATTTGCATTAGTTTTTGGTTTGATTGTCTATCCAATTTTTGGGATTTTGTCTCAACTCTCCATTAATTTACCCCTATCATGAACTTGATTATAGTGGAAGAGTCCTTTAACATTTAACTTGGAGTAAAATACACTTTGCTACCCTTAAGCCTCATTCCACTTTGGTACCCTGAAAGACAAAACTTGCCACTTATCTTGATTTTCGCTGTTAGCACTTTGATACCTTGTGGTCACGCTCCGTCAAAATTTAATGAAAAGTTGTCACGTGAGATGCATGTGACCACCTTAAATAACCTAAAACACCCCAAATCATAATTGTAGTTTAACCCAATAACTTAATCGTCTTCACCAAATCAGTCCCTGGTTCATGAAAATGGATAGCCTTGATATTTTTTCATTCGTTAAAGTCCTTAATTATAAATTGGTCCAGAAAATTTATCATCTTCTTCAAATCAGTCCCTAAACCCAAAAAAATGCAGAAACTCCCTCCCCTTTTTCCTTTGATTTTCCGGCAGCCTGACGAAATAAAAATGGGAAAATCAGATAAATGAAAATGCAGCAATATCAAACCATGTTACCCAAAAATAAAATCCAAGATTAAAATGTAAAAACCAACCCAAAATTCGATTGAAAAATCGTGGCTTCAAATTGGTTCCTCAAGTACATGTTCTTCTCGATTTCCAACTCGATTCACTCTCAGGATGCTAATTGATCTCAAATCATCACTTTACAATAGCCATTATCGAGTTTAAACTAGCGAAATATATCCCACTAGCAAACATGAACTAACGAAGAAGAAAGACGGAAACGACGTCACTAATGAGAGAAAGAGGAAGAGAGATGGAAACTATGGTGGAAACTAAGAGGAGCAAATATGTTATTAGTTTGCAGTGACTCAAGAACTGAAAATTATGGAAATGCCCAGATTTTGTTGAATTTGTTCAAAAGAATCCTAAAAGTCAAAATTATAGAAATAGATTTTCATGACAAAATTTATATTGCCAGCTTCATCGCGGATAGTAGATTCCGAATATATATTTTGTTTTTAAAAATTCTACCTTTATTAATTAATATTTCTTACTAGAAGGTATTTTATTATATTGTTCAGTTAAGAGATAAGATGAACTTTCATTTAGGAACCAAAATGGAAAAAAAATGTGAAATTTTGAGTACTAAAATGAGTATTTAAACTTAGAATAGAAACTGATGACAGAAATAAATCCGAGTGTGGGAGACGAAATCACTGACCTGGAGTTGAGATTGATCTTGAATGGAGGCAAGAATCATCAAACCACTATCCCAAGAGTGAACCAGATGGAGTGGAAGAAAAGGAAGGGACTGAAATAGCAAAAATGAGGACCCCAAGTTGTGAAAACAACTTTAGTATATATATAGTGAAAATATTCACTAATTAGTCCATTAGTGAATATTACAAAATGGTCCTTAACCATTATNCCGGTCCGGTCCGGTTTTTTTCTACTATGGGCCTAACCACGAGCACCAAAGTGTATTTTATTATTTTTATAATGCCAAAAAGCCCATATATTGTTGGATCACTTCTCACGTTGGGCCTAATGTTTATTTCTTTCCCATAAATGATAACTCAATAAATTTGAGTTATTTAGGCATTTTTTAAGGGTTATTTTAGAGCCTTTTATATTGATCAAGAGTGAATTTTCGTCCAAAATATCTTTAATTAGTGTTTTTAAAGTTTTATCAGCCTTTATCCTATATCGTATTTAGTTTAAACATTAGATCTCGTTATCAAATTTTGGAGTGGGCTCAATATCAAATTTTGTTTATAAATAGTTCTTGTCAGTCTTAACATTTGATCCTTGAGTGACTTTTCGAGATTTCATCTCCTTCTTCATCTTTTCTCTGTTTTTTTTGTCTCCGTCGTGGATATGCTTCCAAGTTGAAATACATATTTGTGCTAGCTTCATTAGTTTGATACATCCAAATCCATTGCTCTCCCATCATCCCAAACTTACAAAGTGTTGCATATTTCATGGAGAAACTCATTATGGCTACTATTTGAGGCACTAGACCTGGGAAGGTCCAAGACTTGACAAGTTTTAGTCATTCTTTATGTTCAACATTTAAATGAGTAGCCTTGAAGACTATAAATAGCCTGAAGTGTTGACTGAAGAGAAAGTAGAAAAAGAAACAAGTGAACAAGCCCTCTCAACTTCATTGTGAAATTTTTATATACAATGATTTTATGTAAATTAATCATGAGTTAATCGTGAGTTTTATAATGATGTTACTGTATATCTATTTATGTATATTAAGGTTAATTTGTTCAGTATTTAAAATCTGCACTAGTCAAAGCATAACATATAATAAATTAACAGAATGAATAAGCGAGAGAGAAAGCAAACTTGTTGATAAAATTTATTTATTAATTATTGCTATATATATTAGCTAGCTAGAGAAAAATGGCCATTACAGTTTCCTTGATATATATATATATATATAAGTATTACCACATTAAACATGTTATATAACATTATAGGCTTAAGTGCACTTTTGGTCCCAATACTATGACTAAGGTTTCAATTTGGTCCCATAACTATTTTTGTTGCAGATTTGGTCCCAAACCTTCGCAAAAAGTTTCACCGTTAGTCCCCTGGTCACTTCCGTCCAATTTTCGCCGTTAAGTGTGACGTGGCAGTCTGACTGGGATGCTGACGTGGCAAAATCAAATGAGATGGAGTAAGTTAGGATCAATATGTAACATTTCATAACTTCTCTGGACTGAA
>QANZ01001590.1:71252-114094 GCA_003254925.1 Chamaecrista fasciculata | reverse complement strand
ATATATATATATATATATATATATTTGTGTGTGTGAGTGATGTATGCATACCTGAATGAAATAAGAGACCATGCAAGGCCTAGAACACTTGCATAGGTATTAGGGTTTGTGATGAGCTTCCTCCAAACCATGAGGAAGATGAGTCTTGTTATTACAGTAAGAGGTGGCATTCCTCCTTCTTCTTCTTCCCTTTTCTTTTCTGATGATTCATCATTTTTTCTCCCTTCCTCAATCTCTTTCTCCTTCTCTTCTCTTAATTCCTTGCTTTTACAACCAATACTCAACCCCCCAATTGATTCTTGTGCACCTGAACTTGTATATATTAATTAGTATCTATAAAACTGGTAATTGTAGTAGATGGAAAGGTTAATATATATAGGCCAAAATGTACTTTTGGTCCTATATCTTTTGCTTAAGTCTCAATTTGGTCCCATATCTTATTTTCTAACAATTTTTGTATTGTATCTTTTGATCAGGTGCAAAATTGGTTTTACATCTCTACAAAAAGTTTCACAATCTGGAACCTTTTATAAAGATATGGAATCAATTTTACAACTTGACCAAAAGATATGAAACCAAATTTGCAACCTGACCGAAAGATACAGATGTGGATGGCATTCTTAGAAACTCACTCACGACCCTAGTCTGAAGTGAGGCTCTCCTTCCAAGGATGTAAAAAGACTCTAGTAGGTACCTTTAATTGGATTATTGGTAGCCGTGAGAGCGGTGAACGCGTTGGTCAACCATGGTGGTCCCGACAGTAAGTCCCTAGGATGGACAGTGAGATCGTAGGTCAGCTTGGTAGTCCCATGACCAATGGGAATTATATGGTATCGGAGTGTCGCATTATCATTTAACGAAAAAATTAACAAAAAATTAACGTTTTACTTATTATTTAAGATTTTGTTTTCTACATTTTAGTGAAATAAAACTACAAAATATTAGAAAATCAATTAAAAATAAGAAGGAAAATGTAATTTTTTTTTTGGTTGAGTGAACTCTAGTTTGTTTCAATTATTTTTAGTGTTAATTGTTCTTTCTAAATATTTGCATTAGTTTTTGGTTTGATTGTCTGTCCAATTTTTGGAGTTTTGTCTCGACTCTCGATTAATTTACCCGTATCATGTACTTGATTATAGTGGAAGAGTCCTTTAACATTTAACAACCCCCTTGTTTTTCTCATTGCGGATAAAAGCCGAAGGCAAAGAGGCCAGAGGGTGAGACCCATGTACGAGTAGAGTTAGTTTTCAGAGAGAGCCATGAACCCAAGCTTATAATTTTGCTCGTACAATGGTTTCTCTTGGCCAATAGCAATAGAAAAAGCAAGAAGAACATAGAAGATGTGGAAGCCATGTGTGGTGTAGGAAGGATTGAAAAAAATAGAGAAATGGGTCACATTGAGAAACTTAATTATGGGGATGACTGATTACTTGACTTGCTTTAATGGATGGATTCGGCGGAGCAGGGAGACAGAAGGATGTGGCGACAGTTGGCGGTGGAGGAATGAGAGAGCAAAGAAGGAAGGGAGAGAGAAGCGAAAGAAAGAAGCACTAGAAGGTTTCAGACTTGAATTTGGTTTAAAAAATTGCAAATTATTAAAATCTGATGACGTGGTGTTTTCTTAAAGCATTGGATGCTTTGGACGGTTAAGATGAAAAGTAATGGACATAATGGACGAAAAAACTAGTGGAGATGATCTACTCCCGTTACATAACAAAACTTGGTCATTAGTTTCATTGCCACCTATTAAACATCCTATAGGCTGCAAATGGGTTTTAAAACTTAAAGAAAATGCAAATATAAGGCAAGACTTGTAGCAAATGGGTTTTATAAACAACGAGGCTTTGATATCATAAAAGGAAAAAAAATAGAAGATAAAATGCCGCCTTACTTTTCATTCATAACAGTACCCCCATATATATATACAAGCTGGAAGGGGAGAGAGAGACTATAAGCCTTGCTTCTACAATATTCTAGAAGAATAATAATACAAACTTGGAAAGCCAGTTGTACTATAGGCAAAGGCCAGCTACAATACTGATAAGGACAAAGGGACACAATAATAAATACACTTAATCTCCTCCATTAAAGATAAATCTAAATTACCCATATTTCTTACCATAGAGGCACTGTACTTTATGAAAAACATACCATAGGAGATCTAGTCTCTAGTTTTCTCTTGGAAATGATCCTATAAATTGATGTCTCTCTTATTCACTGAAAATCCAAAGAGAGAATAAGAAGAAATAAGACTATTTCATTTTATATATTTTCATGACAATGGTGAGAAGTGAGATGAAGATGAAGATTATGATGCTTGTAGTTATGCTTGTGTTAGCGCAATATTCACAAGCACAACCACCACCACCACCACCACCACCACCAGAAGTTCCTCCAGAAGTAAAAAAAACATTGTGCTCTAAAGTGTGCTATTAAATGCGCATTTAAGCGAAAACTTGGCCCAAAACCCTACATGATTTGCTACGGTCTTTGCTATCTCGAGTGCAAACTCTTGCCTCCTCAAGAAGTCTATAATTGCACTTCTTCTTGTGCTATTTCCAAGTCCACTAATAATCTCGACGCTGGTATATATATTTATATTTCTAAATGTTTTGTATTAGGTTCTATTTTATTTTAGGCTAAACTACACTAAGATCTCTTGAATATTAGGTCCAGAAAAAACTTAATAGACATATCTTTTGAATTTTAAGTTTCACTCGTTTAGTATTGTTTTTTTTTTTGGCCAGACTCATTCAATATTGTTGAATTTCAAAAATTGATTAACATACCTATTGAACTTTTAGTTTTGTTTAATTTAAAGAGTCCGTCTATCAAGTTTTGAAACTAATGACTGTTTTTTGTCTCTTACTTAATATTCAAAGGATCTTAGTGCAATTTAGTCATTATTTTATCTGGTTTATATTGATCATCATATATTTGAAATTAACTAAATATTTTTTGTGTTGTTATATATACAGAAACACGAGATGTGGAAGGCTATGTTGATTCCTGCTATGAGAAGTGCAAGAATATATCAAAAATAAGTCCATGAAATTGTAATTCTCTCGCTATATATATAATGTTATATAGCATGTTTAATGTGGGAATACCATAGTGTTAAAAACCGGACCGGACCGGCCGGTCCGACCGGTGAACCGAAGCCCAGGCCGGTCCGGAGATTATAATATACCGGAATGCAAGCGAACCGGCGGCAAACCGGGTTGAACCGCCGGTTTTTCGCTGACTCGGGTGAACCGGAAGTAAACCGCCTTCATTGAACCGGATTGGAATTTTGACAAAATTGTTGGAGCAAAGAATTGAACCCGGTACCCAATGCATAAATGAGAAGGAAACTACCATTGCACCAGCACATGCGTTTAGTAACATTATGCATTCTAAATAATNGGAGTTTACTCACAAAATATATTGGCTTTTTGGGATTATAAAAAATATGAGAAATTTGCAATTAATAGTTAACAATTTGGATATTGGAGCCACCATTTGATTTGACATTGCATTTTTTTTTCTTTGACAAAAATTAAACATCACATTCCTCTAAAAAAAGGAAAATTAAAAAAAAAAACTCTTATCACCTAATAATAATTGCTGTCTTGAAATTATTTTATAGTAATAATAATTTTGTATAATAACTAAAATGTAATTACATAACTTAGTTGTACAGTAAGTAAAAAATGATATTTGGCTATAAAAAAAGTAAAAAATGATATGCAGAAGATACATTTATATTTCATAAAAAAAGAAAAGGAAAATTGATGTTACCCAAAAAAAGATGAAATGAAATTCTAGTCACTCTCTATATATAAACTATATTTCAGCTTTGAAATCTCTTGCTTTTAATTTCCGCCTAAAATGCTTTAAAAACAAATGAAACAAACAAAAATGCATAGGCTAAAAATGCCTACTATCTTCAAAAATTTTAAAAATAAAAAAATTCTTTTGAGTATTAATTAAATCGAGCTACATTTTTTTTTTGGGTATAACTATAAAAATCTTTTTCATCTATTCATTTTATTGCCTAAGTAAGAATTAAATTTTGTTTGAGTTGAGAAGTCTCAAAATAAGAGTAAGACTCTTTCAATAAAAATAGAGTAAACTAGCAATTTGGACCTTGAAAGGGTCATCGAACTGACAACTCGATCTCTAAATTGAAATGTACAATTTAATTCTTGAAAGATCAAAATGATATATTAATTAGTCCTTTTTATAGATTAAATAGTATATTGTTTTAATCTATTAGGGACTAAAACATATATCATTTTGATCTTTCAAGAACTAAATGTGTATTTTAAAATTTCAGAAATCGAGTGATCAAATCAGTGATCTTTTAAGTACCAAATTGTTAGTTTACTCATAAAAATATTTTCAACCAAATTTGAAGTTGAGATATTCATTTTGACACCCACTTTTCTTCTATAGTCCAAGAACCACATAATATAGCAGAGTTATGGGCAACGCTATGATCATCCCAAATATGACCCTGCAAAGTTAGCAAAACTTGTTTTTCAGAATTCATATAATATAAGGATGAACTAAAAATTCGATTTCTGAAAAATTAAAATTCATAATTAATTTATTGAAAGACCAAAGAAATATACTTATTAATCATTTTTATGGGTTAAATAATATATCATTTTAATTTTTTATAGACTAAAAAGTATAATAGTACTTTTTATTTTTTAAAAAACAACTAAATAGTGTAATTCAATCTTTCAAGAAAGGAACGTTAACTTGATAGTCTTTCATGATTGAATCGGTGGTTTGATTTACTCTATGAATTAATGCATGTCTTGTGCTTGAGTTTAGGTGTAAGGGAGGAAAAATGGGTATTAGTTTGTAATTTCTTACGAAGTGCTGAGAATATCTGCGTGGAGATTGTATTCTTTGGCAAACACAAACGGAACAATTCCCTGTGGAAGAGCTGCCTGCAATATATATATATATATATATATGAGAAAGAGAGTAATTTCAAATGAAAACTTCCAAGATTGATTTTGAACGACATATAAGAATGGAATTTGGGTCACATGTGTAGTGCCGTTACAATGTAATGTAAAGAGAAAAAGATGAAGTTAGAGAGAAAAAAGTATCAGAGATGTGAGTCCTACTGATACATTCTCTCTATAAGTATAACTTCTTCTTTCTGCATTACACTGTAATGGCTGTAATGATACTATAGAAGATCCAGGTCTATAAGAATGAGTGACCTGAACGATTGTGACTTGCAAAAGAAGACCACGAATACCAACAGCCATGGCAGCAGCAGCAGCTACAAGAGGTCCTGTTACAAACCTCACTGCCATGGCAAATGTTGCTACACCTTTTCCACATCCAATCATCTTTTCTTGTAAACCCATGAACAGACCTGCACTCATTTTATATTTTATATATATATATATTTTATACATTCATAATTCATTCATTAGTTTCAAAGAATTGAAGAAAGAATTAGAATTGAATTAAAGAGATGTATGTTAGTATGTATGTATGCATTACCTAGACCGAACATGGCCATTCCAAGACCAGTGTTAGAGAGTATTGTGTAGGAACCTTTTACAATAATTGGCATTTGTATGTTCCACCTGCATCCATCCATGCATATTATATGCTTACAAATTAATTAATTATTTTTTATATAACCAAGATTAATATTTGACACATTTAATAATATATAATTTGATCTTATTAGAAAGGCTATACACAATGATAATTTGGCATATGACTCCTATTGATAATAGGACGCATGACCTTCCACCCTTAGGACGTTTGACCTTCCACCCCTAAAATGTAAATTTAGTCTTATATTTTTTGTTCAGTTCTTAATTAAGTCTCATATTTCTTTTTTTTTGCACTTTTGGTCCCATATATTTGGGTTAGGTCCCAAATCTTTTTCTTTTGTTGTAAATTGGGTCCCATATCTTTGAATTAATTGCAGAATTGGTCATATATCTTTGAGTCAGGTTTAAAAGTAGTTACATATCTTTGCAAAAGGATCAACCATATGAGACTTATTCTGCAACTTGACTAAAAGAAATGAGATCAAAATTGAGACCTTTTACAAAGATATATGACCAAAACTGCAACAAAAAAATATACAAGACCAAATCGAGAACTGAGAAAAAGATATGAAACTAAATTTACACTTTGACCAAAAATTAAAGAACATACACTATACTTTCATAAATTAAACTATTAATAATTCGTGTATCTTTCATGAATCAATATATATATATATATGTGTGTGATGTATGCATACCTGAATGAAATGAGAGACCATGCAAGGCCTAGAACACTTGCATAGGTATTAGGGTTTCTGATGAGCTTCCTCCAAACCATTAGGAGGATGAGTCTTGTTATGACAGTTAGAGGTGGCATTTCTCCTTCTTCTTCTTCCCTTTTCTTTTCTGATGATTCATCACTTTTTCTCCCTTCCTCAATCTCTTTCTCCTTCTCTTCTCTTAATTCCTTGCTTTTACATCCAATACTCAACCCCCCAATTGATTCCTGTGCACCTAAACTTGTATAAATTAATTAGTATCTATAAAACTGGTAATTATATTAGATGGAAAGGTTAATATATACATAGGCAAAAATGTCCTTTTGGTCTCATATCTTTTGCTTAAGTCTCAATTTGGTCTCATATATTATTTTGTTACACTTTTTATCTTGTATATCTTTTGGTTAGGTGCAAAATTAGTTCCATATCTTTGCAAAAAGTTTCACAATCTAGAACCTTTTGTAAAGGTATGGAATTAATTCTACAACTTGACCAAAAGATATGAGACTAAATCTGCAACCTGACTAAAAGATATGATATCAAGAGTGTAACAAAAAAAGATATGAGACCAAATTGAGACATGATCAAAAGATATGAAACCAAAAGTGCACTTTAACCTATATATGTATTATTGTAGTTAATTACTTTGGAAGCTGTTTCTGTTTGATGAATGGGAGTGATGATCACAGAAAGATGAATAATTAGAAGAAGCATGTGAAGCTGTTCTTGTGAGCAACACACTCATCCTTCCATCTTCTTCAACCTTTCCAACCTCTGCTTTCACACCCTCTTCCTCACACAGTGACACCACATCATCTTCTACCTTGAACCTTGAGATTTTCTCTGCATCCATCATTATTCAATTTACTTATTTAAAAGAATATTAAAATCATTTTTATTTTGATCTGTCATATTTTTTTTCTTTAATTTAGTCTTTTATAAAATATTATTTTGCAATTTAATTTGTTATGGTTAGTTTTAGCAGCTTTTTTTATTTATTTTTTATTTTTTTTACCAGAACTATAATAACAGTTGACATGAGTTAATTAATGATATATATATGTGTCACTATGATACATATATAATTATATTGATTTTGTTAAAAAATTTGAGTCATTAAAAGACAATAAAAATTTTAATTTAAATTGTGAAAAATAAAGTACAAAATTTAGAAATTAAAAGATGTAATTATAAATTTATAATTAATTTAATTTTGTCTACCAAAAAAAATTATTTAATTTTTTTGTTAAGATATTAATAATTTAATAAAACATAAGGACGAAAATGTTTTTTTAATATTGATATTGAGTGTAATATCAACAAAAATTAGCATTAACATCGAATTTTCCATTAACTCTCAAGTTAGGGGTGACAACAAGTAGGATACTATGAAAGTAAATTTTGAATGTATATATTTATATATATGAAGTAAATATATAAGTTGATCTATGAAAGATATATACAAGTTAACAATTCAATTTTTGAAAGTCTTGTTTACAAATTTTAGTTTTGAAAGTCATAAAACTAATATATTATATTTTATCATTTTTTCATTACAAGTTAGTTTTTATAAAATAGGCTTAATAAACTAAACTTGATTACCTCTATAATCTTTAAGAACTAAAGTATTACAAACTAGGCTTTGAAAAAATGAGTTGTTAAACTAAACTATACATTTACTATATTTATATATATATGGTTGTGTGTGTATACCTGCATTGTTAGGGAATTGTTGTGCAAGGAGTTGTTTGGCTGCCCTAAGCTCATACAAGAACAGCAACAAAGTGTTCCACACAACACTTTGCAAGACCACAATCTGAACCATCAAAGATGTTGAGAATTCTCCATACATCCCTTTTAACAGAGGGATGCCCATAACAAGAGTGTTTGGCATGCAAGAAAGTGCAAAGAAAGTCACCAACCAATCCAAACCCTTAATTCTAGTAGTATTGCCACGTGGCACCGGCAAGGCGTTCCACACACACAGCGCCACCAAGATCACCACTTTTTGAAGCGAGTCCGCTGCTAAGAATCTCCAGTGCATGGCGTAAGGATCATTGTTGGCGATGAAGTTGAAGGAGAGGAGAGGCACCGCGAACACCGCCACAAAGCGGTTGATGCCGGAGCATTGCTCCGGCGTGAAGATCCGCCACCGGCGTAGGGAGAAGTACCCTAGGGCCATGGCCACATAGAGGGGCACTATGGCGGAAAATACTTTGTAGATGTCGCCACCTTTTATCATGGTTAATTGAAGGTATAAAGTTAAAGAAAATTGTTGTAAGAAGAATTAATCTCTAGTTGTCAACCAAAAGAACCACGTGTGATTCTTATTGGAAAGTTAAAGAAAATTGATGTTGTAGTCTATATATATCTCCAAAGAATTGACTTGAATTTTGAGGTTGTAACTTGAAAATCAACTTGTATGTATCCATATTGAATCTTCCTCCTGCAACAATATTGTTTAATTAATTAATTTCTCTCTAAATTTTTTTGAGTGACAATTTAGAGAGGTCGGGCTTTTAAGAGCTCTACCTAGCTCTCCAGTGACCTAAAAATTTAGGCCTTACTTAATATATAATTAAAAAAGAAGTAAAAGATTTGATAAGTCTCATTTCTGAAAATGAAGAAAGAAAAAAATAATATGACAATTCTGCTCCTGTAACATTATTGAAAACAATCATATTCGACATTAAATATAAACACATTTTTTGACAAAAGTTCCCAACAATTGATGTGTGTATATATATAAATCTATTTATAAATGCATGCACCTTCATTAGATGCATAATAAGTTAATAAAAGTTCTGGGTTTTCAAAGAAACAAGAAAAAGTCTACATTTTGCACATTAATTGGACAAATTAATGAAAACAACATAAGGTTAAAGAAATGAAAGGTGGTGTGTGTTTGTGTATATATATTTATATGTGTATATAGGCCATCTAGGTATATATATGGCCAAACATGGGTGGTGGTAAATGGTAATTACATAGAAGAAAGAGCACTGTGGTCACGGCCACCACCGTCACCTGCAGCCCCCTCCGACACTAGTGCTGGCCGGCGCGCGGTGGACACCGATGACCTCGTGCAGTTGATGGTTTTGTCAGCCACGAAAAAATGAACCAAGTTTGAAGTTTGTAGACAATAAGATACACACACGCACACACTTTGTGTCCTACTTTTGAGGAAGTAGTACTATATATATAGTAATTATCCTATTTTGAAGGTCAATGTAAATGAATTCAATTCCATGTAAAATTGAAATTAAAGGTAAAAAAGCGTAAAAAAGCAAATTAAAAGCCCACTTGTTAGGCAAAAAGTTTATCTTTTTAAGTTTGATTCATGTCAATAGATGGATTCTTTAATTACTAGAAAAATTAGAACAACTTTGAATTTGAATAATGAAGTGAACAGGGATGAGAAAAAATAAAATAAAAGAGAGAAACTTTAGAAATAAAGTATTTAAGTTATTGGTTGATAGTTCATTTTGGTCCTAAATGTAGGCACTGATGTTCATTTTGGTCCATTATGTTTCAAAATGTACAAATTGGTCCTAAATGTTAGCAAAATGTTTCATTTTGGTCCAAATTATTCAATATGACTCGTTTCAAGTTCAAACGTGACGAGTTTAGTGTTACATATTGTTCTCAAAGAGTACTTTCTCTATCTAGTTGGGGTTGTCAACAAACAAGGTCAAAATGGTTCTAAAAGTAGATTGTTCGTTTCATGGTCAAACAAACAAAGTTGATCATATCTCTCTCGTTTCAAATTCGAATGCGATGAATTCAGAGCTACGAGTTCCTTTTAACAAGTTCTTTGAAATTGAAATGAGAAACGAGAGAAATATGACCAAATTCAATAATTTAGGACCAAAATGAAACAATTTACCAACATTTAGGACCCAAATGAAACATTATATTAAAACTTCAGACAATCCTAATTTAACATAGTTTTAATAGACGATAGAGATAGTCAAGTTATTTAAACGTGATATTTCCATTTGAATTGGGTAATGTATATAGAAATGATTTTATTGGCAAAGTCAAAATGTACTTCAGTGATTTAACCACAAGATGAATAATCTAACTATTAATTACAAAAATAATTATCTGATTCTCATTAATTTGCTATTTGATATAAATTTTTGTAATCCATCTCTTGGTTATCCATCCAATATTGATTTTAACTAGGTGTGTGGCTATATGGGACTTGAAATAGAAAGAGAAAGACAATATTGGTCTTCAACACAGTTTTTTCCAGGTTATCCATCCAATATTGATTTTCCACACGAGTCACACACCTAGTTATGGTGATAGAATTTATTAACATAGATAATTGTATTTACAAAGTCTTAATTCAAAATCCGAATTGAAAATTGGAATGATTCAATTATGGGGCTAGCTAGGGATTTTTTGGCTTCCTATAATTAAGTATTTTTTGTTGGAAGTAATTTTATTTGAAGCACTGTTCAGTATAAAATATGAACACCTTTCTCTCAACAGAGATTTGTATCCGCTTGTGAGAGTCTAGCCTTTCTGCTAAACCTAACCCGGTTGCTATTGGGTTAGGGATTTAATGTGCAGCATAGTTTATATTACAGGTGATTTGGCCAATAACTTTCTCATGACATGTAAGTTATGAAGCATGGATACTTTATTTTGAGGGCGTGTCATTGTGTCAGACACGTGTTAGTGTACAACACCCGTACAACATCGACACGACACATATTTATAAATTTTAGAATGTAAATTAATTTTTTGTAAGTTTAACATAACAGATAAGATAAAGTAATAATAGATATAACATATATTATGAATAAAAATTGTAATTTTTAAATTTTTCATTAAAAATTATGAATATTTAATTACTTATATATAAAATTATATGCCGTGTTGTATCGCGTTATTTTGAGAGTTTGATGTGTCGCTGTATCCGTATCGTGTCCCGTGTCTATGTCTGTGTCAGTGTCCATACTTCATAGCATGTAAGCATTACTTTTAACAATCTACTAAGAATAATAGGTGAGTCTATAATGCAAAGTTTGATTCTTGACATGGGATGCAATGGGTCATGAGCCAATAAAATAATGACACGTGAAAAAGTTAATTGTATGTAACTTATGGTGTGACTCCATACACAGTTTTGATGAGTTAACAAAATTATTATTTTTTTATTATTTTTAAGCATTAAATTTTATCAATGGCTATAATTATGCCACATCAGCAATTGCATCGCATGTCAAGAATCAAACTTTGCATTTTAGACTAATCCAAAATAATAAATAGTGATACCTTAAAAATAAAATTTCATCTTTTCCATGAAGTTTTTACCCATTCGTTTCAACAATCTAGTATAAAGATTGATCTTATTTGAGTCAGATAATATCAAAAGGATAACAAAGTTAACCCAAGGGCTTGTCTACCCTTNATCAAAAGGATAACAAAGTTAACCCAAGGGGTGTAGTCAAGCGGAAGGGGCTTGTCTACCCTTAACCAAGTGTCAGGGGTTCGATTCCTGACCTTGGGTATGGAGTCTTTTAAAACCTTGGGCTAGCTGACCCACCCTTCGAGGTGCCTGCCATGCAGCGAGGGGATTAATCACTGTTACCGACGGTGAATACCCTGGTTACTCGTACCCAAAAAAAAAAAAGGAGGATAACAAAGTTTTCCTATTAGATGTAGCCGAAATCTTAAGTCTTAAAAACTCAGACCCTTAGTTAAGTGTCACAAATTCTGAAAAACTATAAAGATTAACAGTAAATATCTTAATTTTAACCTATAAAAAAATAAGTCAATTGTACAAAGTCTAGCCAAGGCTTGATACATGGTGAGAAACTTTTCAGATAAATCCCAAATACAAAATATTAACAAATTAAGTTAATCAACCATAAGAAAATGCTAAAAATCATCCATTAAAAGTGCCTGAGAATATTGCTTGCTTAACTAGTTTATGAGCAAGAGATTGAGTGATTTCCCTCAATTTCTGCTTCAATATCTGTTCCAATGTCTCAGCAGCTTCTTTCATTGATGGCCTCATTAGGGTCTGTTTGGATGCATTTGATTTCAGGGCAAGTTGAGCCACTTGTGAAGCTAACTTTGATGTGTGCTTTCTAATCTTGGGTCCATTGTGATTCTCATCTTCATTATGCTGCTCATTTGGTTTGATCTATTTAATCCAATCCAGCAATTTGATATGATTCTAAACTTTGTTAACAAGATACTTAAAAATTGATTTGAGAACTATTTCCAGAAAAAATGATGTGGGAAAATCATATTTACAGTTGAATTTCAATTAACATCTTTACCAAATGGACTAAATTGATTATAATTATATTTTTAAGGAACTAAATTTTATAATTTATCTTTCGATGATTATACTGATCTTTCGAAGATTATACTACTTCACTCAACTAATTATAAATAACATATAATCATGTCATATGCAAATTCTATTGAGAAGTATTCCTCAATCCTGAGCTTGACATGCTTATACAGTTATACATTTCTTCATAATAAACTCAGTCTACCTAAAAAAAATCATTCAAAAAGTAGTTTCTCGTCTTAGGGATTTAGTTAATATGTCAATAGTATGGTCTTAGAGTATTAGTTTCTAGCATCAAGATCCTCTGAACTCACTTCAATGTGAATTGCAATTTTCCGGTGAGAGTTTGGGTCTTATCTATGTGAAGCTCAGGAATGACCAATTTATCTTCTCTATGTGAAGAAGCTTCCCTCTCCTTTAGAAAACCCTAGTATTAGTATACCCTATCAAGATCTCCCTGTCCTAACAAAGCATGTATATCAACTTGTAAAGAGTATAAGCCTTTAGGATAACCATACCTCGAATTAGCTATTGAGGTTGGACAGCCCAAGATCTTACAAGATGCCTTACACTCAACAACCTCCTCGATATGAGACTCGTTACATTGCATCCCCACAAGAGTTGACGTCCCTGCTAGCTCCACTTTGTGACACTTTACTCGCGTCTCGAAAAGCCAGTCAACCCCTCCACAGGTAGCTCTCTCCATTTTAGTCGACCTCTCAATGAAAGCACTACTGTAACAAGTATAAGTCCTTAAGATAACCACACCCTAAAAATTAGTTCTTGAGGTTGGAGAGCCCAAGATCTTATAAGCTACCTTAAACTCAACAACCTCTCCGATGTGGGTCTCATTACACAACTCTGGAATTTTTAGTTGCTTTCCTCAAAGTGAAAAACCTCGACTCTTAAGTTTGTAACATTCAAGATTTGCCCATAATTAGAAAAAAAAACAAAAAACATCTTCAACACTTGCTTGTAAGGTTTGGCTATTTTCGGAGGCCAAAAGTGATGAACTAGTATTGCTGGTTGTGCAGATACTCACACTACTACTGCTTGGCTCAAATAGCTGATTGCTCCTTGCAGGATCACTGCTTTGTCCTAGAGAGAAGAACTGCTTGGACTCCGATATAATTGGCTGCTCCCTGATATATTATGAAAGTAAGAATGATGCTAGAAATTACTGAACCTGGTACCAAGAACTACATACACTAAAGGTTACAAAAGACAAATGATAATAAAATCACTCTCTAGTATTCACTCAAATGTTTGTTTAACCTTTAGAGTAGGTGGCTTTGGCATGGTACCAAAGCTTCTATGACTGACCAACAAGTGATAAATTGGAGTGGTAGGTACTCCATTTTCCATAGACAAAGTCTCCAGTTCATGTATAGTTAAATACACACTTGTTGCAAGAGCTTAACCTCTGTTATGGACTTATAAGACCTCCCGACTCGAATAAGGGTTACTAAGTTAAAATAGACTTTAAAAATAAAACTTCTAAGACTTAAATAATCAGGCATTTGACATGGTATCAAATCTTAACACCTTTGTTAATTACATCTATAAGTTTGAGCATGGAGCATTTCTAGAGAAGAAAATGGTTGACTATAAGAAGTTTTTTTGACAAACCTGGTTGCTCAATCAGGTGACCAAATTCTGGTCGATTCTTCCAACTGTTCCCCATTCAGATCTTTCTCTGCTTCTTCTCCTTGATCTAGAATCAAACCTGAGAATCTATATATATATATAAACACACACACACAAACACATACTCTTTACTCTTTGCCTTAACCAGCAAGAGCATAGGAGGAAAAAGAGAAAAAACGTAGAAGTCATTTGACTTAAATTTTGTGGGCAATCATTGACCATTCAAATTGGCGCCAATGATTCTATAACAATGGAGCTCAAAGATGATTGCTTCATAATACACATTTATCACACAAGAAACATGACAGAGCTTTTTATAAAGAATATTCGCCATCAAATTTTTAACAAATACATATTTGTGACATCAGTGTGACTTGAAGTTCTCAATACTTGAGCTCTCAATGTTTGTGAGTCACATCATAGAGAACAAAATCTATGTTCCGTCTTTCTCTTATCTGTTTGCAAAACAAACCTGTTAGGCTAGCGATCAGGCAATCTACCTGTGGGCAAGCTCTATTGTTTCTATGGATTTAGTGATGTTAAGAATCAGAAAACTTGATGTTGGAGCTTCAACCTGTTCCTTTTCTTTCCAAATTCTCAATACAGATTGGGTCATTTCTCCTTCTATTGTTTAGAGTAGAGATGATGGAATTTGTAACTGTATGTATATATATATATATATATATTTCTTGGGATAAAGTGTGGTATTTGAATGTTAGTTTTGGCATGGTTTAAAATTTTTTTTTGGGTAGAAGCATGGTTTTAAATTTTGTTATTGTTAATTTAGTATCAAAATGTTAGATATGAAGAACAAGTAATGAAATGACTTCATATCATGATAAGCTGATAGTTCAGCTGCAGATCAAGTAGTTTGGGGGAAATGAAAGGTATCTGTACAATAAAGCAAAAAGAAAAGAATGCTTGTTAAAGTGAATAAGCCACAATGGAATTCATTTTTTCATATGCAGGGTAATGTGAAGTACACTTCTTATGTAACACGAATCAGAAGTACAAGCATGACAAACATACAAGTCATTAGAAACATGACAAGCCACGTTAAGCAAGAGGTCTTGGAACTCTCAGAGTATATGGTTGTTGCTCGTGTATTAACACGACCAGTGCTTGCCAAGCTATGCTCGACGGCCTTCTCAGTAGAATCCAGTATCTGCAAGCAAGTCACTCACAGTTCACCATTCATCACAACACCACTCATTATTCACACTCCAAAGTATAAGACTCAGCCCCATTGGTTGAACATAACCAGATATTTAGTTAGAAATTTTAGAAAAACTGTTCGCGGTTTCTGCTTAATAGTTACAAATTTTGGAGAAAACTAACTTTTTAGTCCTAAAATTCGTCCCAAAACTACAATTTAGTCCCGAGTTATAACATGTTGGAAAATGGAAATTATAATAAAAATAAGGTAAAAACAATACAAAAAAAAAAACTTTTTAAACTTTAGGTCAGTTTCAAATAATCCAATGAACTTGGAAAATCAGTAACTAATGCACTCCCAAGTCTCTAAAATTCTTCACTTCAACTAATAAGTCATTTAGAATGATTTTCTCTTATCTTAATAGAGTAACTCATTTGCCACCTCAGACCTCCACATGTTAGAATCATAGAATGATATCTATGAACTACACTTTTTACTACAGGGGTCTCCAATGGGGAAATGAAAAAGAAAGACTTATAGCTGAAGTGTGAAAGATTAAGGACTTAATTGCAATTTCTGAAAGTCCATATGCATATTTGCAAATGACCTAAGGTTTATTTTTTTTTTTTAGTTGCATTTTTCCCAAAAATAATTCACAGACTTTCATTTATAAGTCTTAGTTTTTCAGTTAAATTGGTCTTTTGCAATATTTATCACTTTTTAGTGAAGCAGGAAGCTGACCTTTTCAGTATTTTGCAGGGACTGGCTCATCATGAGGCTACTCTCTTTGAGTTGCCTCGCCAACACAACCATCTCATCAGTCAAAACATCTTGAAGTTTTCTGTTGAAGATAGAAAATTGAACATCATATATAGCAGAAGAAAGAGCAATCACTGACCGATGCAAAAGAAAGAGTTTAGACAAAACAATAACAATTACTGATATAATACATATAATTAATGCTAGCGTAATGCAATAATAGATCAGAAATATACAGATGACCAGTTAGTAATGACGTGAGATATTTGTAAAATGATGCTTCAGTTCATATTTTGAGTCTGTAACATATAGAACTTTGCACTGAAGTATCATCCTACAGTTACTTAAACTTCATAAATGGCTGGAGTAAGCAATACCTGTGCTTTTCTATGTGTTCTTGTGCTGCAGCATCTAATTTGACGGGTGCTGAATCATTCTCAGCAGGTTCACGAGGTCTATCTTCAGAATTTGAGGTTGGTCTGTTAAATGAACAAGATCAGGGACACTAGAAAAGCCTACAAAATACACACAGCAGTATGAACTATGAAGGTTAGTTTAGACAGGCCTTCTTCTCAATCCTGAAGAAAGGGAGGGAATCTGCTTTTTTCCCTCGATTTCAGATGCGTTTTCTTTGACAGAATTTTCTTCAGAGTCATTCTCAGATACTGGCATGTCAAGCTGAGTGAGCAAATTTAAACTGTTTAAAATGACTATAAAGAAAAATCATGATACTCATAATTTATTTAAAATTATATTAAAAAACCCACATTCCTCGGCCAATATTATGGTTCATTAGCTCATATGGCTTTGCCTTACATCTATATAAAAAAAAAAAGTACTCTAAGTTTTAAATCTAGTCTAAAGAGCTTGATTATTCAAACAAATTCTGAAAATATACAAATGTAAAAACAGATAGTCAAATACGTACATACCAATGGGTTAACTAATTTGGAAGCAATGGCTTCAATTTTCTCTGAATAATCATTCAGCATAGCCTTTGAAATCCTGCATTAAAAAAATTTTATGTACACCATAAACATGCAAACATAACAAATGCTCAATGTGAGTCATCCTCTCCAGCATGGGTTAGACACTTTTCACCCAGGTAAGAGAAACACCTTCACTTGTTAAAAAAGAATGAATTTAAGAGAAACAAATGTAACAACTACAACGTCAGAATGCCTTTCGTGCTAAAAGCATAAAATTTTCCTGTCCATATTTTAAGCCCAAATGAAGCCCCTCCACCAGGAAAACCGACTCCACTCAAGATCTGTGGTATTCAAGGATCACCAATAGGACAAAACAGAGGTAGAAGGCCAAACAATTCATAAACATGGCAAAGTGTAGAATTAAGAAGCTCTAAGCTATGTAGATCATTGTGATTTGACTTTTATAAATTAATAAAATATGATGTTCAGCAGTCTTACTTTTTATTCCTTAATAACCGTAATGTGACTATATCAGATTGTTGATCAAAAGATGTATAAATTACCTTGGTAAACCTTCTGGCGTCCTCTCTTCAGCTAGTTGTTCCAATTGCTCACGCGAAGTAGCAACATACTGTAGATTCATTGAAAAGTGACCAAGTAAATAAAACATATACTTCAAGGAAACTGGAAAAAAAAAATGAAACTAACTGAGGTTAATGGAAAACTGATAGCTTCAAATTGAATAGTCAACTCATATCTTCAGACTTACATGTACAAGTTTTGCCTGATTTTGCTGCTGAGGAGCAGTTGCAAGCAACCTCCGCAAGTTCACTTCTATTTTACTGATTCCCATTAAGATCCTATAATGTTCAGTAAGTAAGTAACAAATTATACATAAATATTGCTTCAATATTGAAAATGATTAAACAAAAGTTATTACAAATAAAATATAATAAATTATACAGCAGTCTTCATCAAAGAAATATCACCAAATCATACTAACGAATAGTCAAACACTACGAAACACTTAAAGACCAGCAGAAATGCTTCAATATGAAGTACCATAATTGACTCTTCTAAGTTTTCAGAGCCTAATAATATAACCTTATCTTCACTATTTCATCTATAAACGAAAACTACTATAAATCAGCAACAGCATATAAAATCAATCTGAAATTTCAGTAGTCATATATTTGAGAAACGACCTTTCATTTCCAGAATAAGAATGGAAAATCCTAGTAAACTGATAATTAGGGAGTTAACAAGCAATGTACCTCAGTACAGAAAAAGATTTTGAGTTTTAAATTCCCAGTGGTAATCCTGAATTATTGAACTCATTACATATAAAGTATCTACACACCCTATTTACTAACAAACTGCTAAGAAAATAACGAAACCACATTAAACAGAAAGAGATGTGGGAATTAAGATCAAAGATGATCGTCATTATCCCCAAATTCTCAAAGCCCAGAACAGAACCAATACGCTGACTTCCTATTTCGAACAATGAAGCGCGGGAATTCCATCACCAAGACAACCCAGAGACATACCACAGCAACGATTTTTCGTTTGATATATCAGAACATTAAACAAATCAACCCTAAATGATAAATCCTCTTCAATTTAACGAAAAACAAAATCAATAACCGGCATTACTAAGAAACTCAGTCAAAACTTTGGAAGATTTACAAATTCTAATTAAGTTCGGCGAATAAAAGAAACGTCGAAAAATACCGATAATCCGGAGAATAGATCGAATAGTGATGATTCAGAGCGGAACGAAGAGACAATGGGAGACTCTGGTCTCTTCCTTCTTCTAAATTGTTTTTTTTAAGAAATTATTTCTTACCAATATATATTTCTTACTACTATATTAAATATATATATATTTCTAATATATATTTCTTACTATATTAAATATATATTTCTTACTATTAAATATATATTTCTTACTATATTAAATATATATATTAAATTATTTCTAAATATTTTTTTAATTGTAAGAAATATATATATATATCTATTATTATTTTTATCAATTGTATATTAAAAATATACATAAAATATATATTTAATCTTAATTAAATCAACATTCTTTTAACAATTAAGTCAAATTAAATGTCTGTATTAATAAAACATCATTAAATTGATCCAAAATTAATTATTTTACCAATATATACAAGTTAAAATATAAATAGAATGAATAAATAATTTAAAAAAAAAAAAATTGGCCTGGCCGGGCCGTGTACACCCCTATTAAGCGATACTAAATTACTTATCACTTAAATCATTTATTTTCTCTCTTTGCTTTCGTTTGTTGCCACTCGTCCTTGGACCGCTGAGGGCGATGGCTCTCCTTTTTTTATATGTAGTGTTGAAAATTTCTCCTTCGTGAGGGTCCCTCTCTCTCTTTATGAGAGTGTTAATTTGTTTCTCAAGTTTTGTGGCGGCGGCGTTTTGGATCAAAGATCTCACGGCGTCGATTTGGTCTGGCTTTCTCTGCGGCGGCGACTCTAGACTAAGAAATCCACGACGGCTTCTGGCTTCCACGGCGGCTTCCTAGTTTGGTTCTGCTTTTTGGGTGCTCGGTCCCTCTCTCTTTTAGATGACTTTATTTATGTTTCCAGTTCGTTAGATAGTTGTAGCTTTGTTTGGGTCCCTAGATCCGTTAATTTGATAGCTGATTGTCTTGCCTAGGAGTGTTCGCAGAGTGGGTTGGGTTGGGTTTAGGTTTTTTACGGTGGTTGGTTTGGATTGGGTTTTAGAAAAAAAAATTATGCCCAAACCAAATAACAGCGGGTTGGGTTGGGCGGGGTTGGCGAGCTGGCCCATTTTAATTTGCAAACATTTTTTTTAAAAAAAATATACTTGACTCTAATTTTTTTTAATGTTTAATTTTGATGAAAAATATTTCTTATTATTATAAGTCAATAATAATATAATATGATTGAAAGTCATATATATTCATCTAACGAATGTGAAGTTAGCAGTAGAGGAAGATAGAAACAGTCGCAACAGCAGTATAGAATTTAGCAAGTAAAATTATAAAAATCCTAATTCTAATCTTCTCTATAAAAAAAGTGAAATTGATAAAAAATAAAGACATTAAATTATATTGATTAATTGAATGATTGAAAAAAAAAAGATTAATTGAAGGTGAAGTCACTTTACGAGTTTACGCAGTGTTAAAGCTAAGGAGGAAGGACAATTCAAGAGTCATTTGTATTTAGGGGTGTATACGGGTCGGGCCGGGTTTCAGCCAGGCCCAATCAGAACCCAGGTCGGGCCACCAAGTCCAGTCGGGCCCAACCGAGCCAATTTGTTTTTCAAATTTTTTATATTTATTTATTTAAGTTATTTATTCATTATATATGATTTTTAACTTGTATATATTGATAAAAAATTAATTTTGGATCACTTTAATGATGTTTTTATTATTAAAAACATTTAGTTTGATTTATTTGTTTAAAAACTATTTATTTAATTGAGATTAAGTAAATATTTTATGTATTTTTAATATAGAATTAATAAAAATGAGAATACATGTATATTTTCTAAAAAAAATGTTTTGTAAAAGAAAATATAAATATATATAAATAAAAATAAAAAAATATAATAATGGGTATACCCTGGGTTGGGCCGGGTCTAGGACACCTAAACCCGGGACCCGGCACGATCCGATGTTTGACCCGGCCCGATATCAAAAAATGATCGGGGCGGGCCTGGTTTGACCGGGCCGGCTCAAATATGTACACCCCTATTTGTATTATACTAATTATTATTTATTTATATATATATATATTTTAAAATAAAACATATAAATGGCGGGCTGACGGGTTGGGTTGGGTTGAGCGAGTTTAAAATTCTGAAACTTGCAGCCCAACCGAAACCACTACGGGGTAGGAATTTTCAAACCAAACCAACTCAAACTTGCGGGTTGGGTTGGTTTTGGCGGGTTGGTCCGAACCACTGAACACCCCTAGTCTTACCAATTTATTTGACACGAGGATGAGTCCTCTTGGATGAGTTGGAAACCCCCCACCTTCGTCAGTTGATATCCTGTCTAATGTTGTTTTTTATGCTAGGGAAGGGTTGACTAATTTCACTTTGTTTTTGTTTGTACTGTGCTTAGCTTTTCTTTACTTTTAAATAAATTATGTTTTGGGCAAAAAAAAATCATTCTATTCTATTATTGACTTATCCTATATTTAAAGTATTATTATATTGTATAATTAGTTAAATTAGTATATTGTTAATAACATAAAATAACAAATTTTAGAGAGATGCTTATAAATCCGAAAATTTTGGAGCTGAAATTAAAATGGTCAAACTATTATTCTAATCTTAAAAGTTCAAGTCATGGATGATGGAAATGTCGTTTCTTATTTTCTCTCTAAAGAAAAATGTTAACGATTTGTTTGACATTCTAAAAGTAGGGTATAACTTTATTAAAACTGATAGAGATGCTAACGCATAGGACAATCGATGATTTTATCACTATCTGTATATATATTTGTTCATTTTATCTAATATTTATATTATATTTATATCTAATAAATTAGTATTTATATCCGTATCTTATTTGATGTCCTGACAAGTACTTAAAATATTTGAAATATTCAAAAATAATAGATATATAATAAGATATCCTAATTTAAAAATAAGATATATCCGATATACGATTTTCAATGGTTGTTAACTAAAATAGAATAATTAAAAATTTAATAAAAATTTATATTATAAGATATTAGGTATCGAGTAACGTAACTATTCATTAATTTTAAACGGATACCAGATAGTTAAAAGTTAAAACAATATTTGCATCTACTGATAATATGATATCCAATATTTTTTTTACTATTGGTACACTATATATTTGACGGATACCCAATGTTTTTAAAAGGTAGATTTAGATAGATAAAGAATTGTTTTTGATCCAATCCGGAGGAATATACCTTTCCAAATTGTCATCTCTAAAAACTCACACTTAAATATGGTATGATGCGTTAATTTATATATTTTGAATGAAAATTAATTTTTACTTAAATTATAGGCTAAAATGCACAAACACCCATTGAGTTCTAGGTTAAGTGCACATAACACCCTTAAATTTTAAAATTGTGCAAAGAGGACCCCTGAGTTTTTAATTTTGAGTAATTAACACTCTTCTGTTAACTTGTCATCCAAATTCACCGTTAAGTGCCACCTCAACACAATTTTAAAAGTCCAAAGTATTATTTTGATCCATCAAGTTTGCTCAAAGTTTTGTTATGGTCCCTCAAGTTTCTAAAAAATTCTACTATTAATCCTTGACCAGTTTTCATCCGCTTTTTCCATTAAAAAAAAAGAGAAAAAAAAAATGATTTTCATACCTCAAAAGTTTTATTTTTTTACATTAAAGTTCTTTTCCTTTTATAATAAAATCAAAATGTAAGAAAAATAAATAAATAAATATTTCGCGATGGAGTCTGCGAAATCAAAGAAAGGCTTGACGGGGACACGATTGTGCCAACGAGTGAGGGGTTGGCGAAGTGGATGCCGAAATCGCACGTGACGTAGAGGGCGGCAACGTCGGCCTTGCACGTGAGGCGGTCGGAGCTCTCTCACTGACTTCACACATCCAAACGCGTTTGTGGATGGATGCGAGTCTGTTAGCGCAATGGATTTTGTTGTCGCAAGTTTACTCAAAGTTCTGTTTTGGTCTCTCAGCTGAAAGAATCATCATCACCACCACCACCATCAGCAACAACACCACCGCTTCCGCCGTCAATGAGCTTTTCTGGCGAGGTTCGTCTTCTCTGGCGAACTTTCTGGCGAGATATACGGCGGCCTTGACAACTATGAAAACTCCAAATCCAAGGTTTTTTGACCTCCCAAGTTCAATGGCGGTGTGCATTTTGCGAACAAATGACCAAAAATATGATTTTCAGCGATCGTGTATGTTTGTTGAAATTAGTTGTTGGGGTTTTATTTGACCTCATGTATGTTTGTTTTTTGAGAGATCAGTTTATGATTTTTTTTTGTGTTTATAATCTGATTATGTGATGATTTGCTATGAATATGCCCCTAATCAAGATAATTTGAAATTGGAAACCGAAACCCTTGGACCCCTATTTTTTACAGCCATTATGAGATGAAGTTTTTTGGCTCAATCGTGTATGTTTCTTGAAATTAGTTGTTGGGGTTTCATTTTTGGAACCTAAGGATCATTTTCCCCAAAAAAAAGTTTGAAGAAAAAGCTCGATTTCTGAGTTTTTTAAAACGGTCCAGTTAGGGTTCGTTTTGGTCCGTGTTCTTCGTCTTTTGTGTGTTTTTTTAGTTCAATCTTAGAAATTAATACATTAAATTGATTGTATGGTATCCTGTAATCAAAACTTGTGAAAGAGATGAATAAAACAGAGCTCAGGATGGTGCGAAAATAGAGCTTTTCCGGCGGGTGAACAATGCTTCCAATGGTGGAATGCAGAGGATTGGAGGAAGCAGGTTGCTTCATCTCTTGCTTTCTCTGTTTCTTTCTTTATTTCGTGTAATACAGGGACTATTTAGATCATCATCAATCAACAAATCTTTGGGATATCAACACTTACATGTTCTGAAATTTTATCTTCCACCGGTGGTAGTGGTGAAGATGATGATGAATGAAGAACTTTGAACTAAGAGACCAAAACGGAACTTTGAACAAACTTGAGAGATCAAAGTAAGACTTTGGCCCCCAAAAAATTGAGGTTAGGGTATAATTGACAACAATGTGAAACGTTGAGGGAATAACTGACACAAAACAAATGTTGGGGGCATAACTGAAACTGACCTCAAACGTTAAGGACACCCACAAATCTTTTGCCTATATTTATATTTTCTCTAAATATTTCAGATACTCATCTGATATCAAATATTGAGTAAATTACGGATAANATTAAGAAAAAAAATTAGGTATATTAGTAAATAATAAACTTTTTTGTATTATTGGTATAAAAAAACGGATGGGATGAATCCTGCGTGCAACGGCGGTATAATATAAGACCTTTTACCACCGTCAATCAAGTCTGATAAATTCAACATTGAAGGCTTCAACTTCAACCTTCACTTCATCTTCAAGCAAAGCAAACAAAAGGAAAAAAAAGCACAAGCTATTAAGCTTACCTTGGTCTCTCTCTAATCTCTATTCGTTATCGAAACCCTCGGCTAATTCTAGAAATCACCCAACACACACAGGAACTCGCACTGTGATTCAGAATCACGACAGTATCTGATTCTTCTTCCTTGTGTTGTGACACAAATACATAAAAGCGCCGAATTCATTCATCAATCAATGGCCTATGTGGATCACGCTTTCTCGATTTCCGACGAGGATATCATGATGGAGAATTCCTACATCATCCACAACAAGCCACCCATCAAGGAGATCGCTCTCGCCGTTTGCCTCCTCGTTTTCGGAACCCTAGGTATTGTCATCGGCTCCGTCATGGCCTACAACCACGTCGGCGGCGACGCCACTCACGGTACGTTATTGAGGTTTGGGTTATTCTTTACCCTCTTGAGATAGCTTGAATCCCTAGTCAGAATTATTCAATGTTTTTGTTTTTTTTTTAAAAAAAAGAAAATTCTTGGATGTGATCTTGATTGACCGTGAAGTTGTACTTTGCCCTCATCTTATGCATGATTAGGTATTAGCTTGAATCCCTAGTCAGAATTATTCAATGTTCTTTTTTTAGATTGAAAAAATTCTTGGAAGTGGTCTTGAGTCTTGACCCTGAAGTTGTACTTTGCCCTCATCTTATGCATGACTATGTATTAGCTTTTTTGGTGGCTGGTAATCTGAGAATAGTAATCTAGTCAGATTCGTTACCCCCTTGAGATAGCTTGAAGCCTTGAATCTCTGGTCTGAATTATTGAAAATTTTGTTCTTCAATATTTTTGGGGTGATTGTTTTAAGAAGGAAACTTTACCCTGATGTTGTAGTTTGCCCCTCATCTTATGTATGGTTAGGTATTGCCTTTTTTTGGTTGCTGTTAATCTGAGAATCGTTACCCTCTTAAGGTAGCTTGAATGAATATCTGCTCAGAAATTCGAAATTTCCTTTTTTTTATTTGGTGATATTTTGGAGCTTGGTAGTGAATTTGACCCTGACGATTTACTTTGCCCTCTATCTTATTTATGACTGCGGATTCGCCTTCTTCGTAGCTGGTTATCTAAGAATAGTAAACTAGTAATGATTCTTAACTCTCTTGAGATTGCTTCAATCTCTGGTCAGAATCATTGAAAATCACTTTTTCTTTTGGGGGAGATGATTTCTTGGAAGTGAACTTGACCCTGAAGGTGTCCTTTGCCCTCATCTTATGTATGGATGACTAGATATTGACTCTTTTGGTGGCTGCCTGGCTGGTAATCTGAGAATAGTAAACTAGTAATGATTCTTTTAGTATAAATTGCTGCTATGGATCTATGGGCTTTGTTGGTGATCTAATATTTTTATTGAATATTTATAGGGCTATTCTTTGCGATATTGGGAACCATCTTGTTCATTCCGGGTTTCTACTACACACGGATTGCATATTATGCTTACAAGGGATACAAAGGGTTTTCATTCTCTAACATACCTCCTGTGTAGCTAGCAGTTCTAAGTCACGTTCGGATATCATGGTCATGTACAGGTCTTCCTTGGTTGTTCATTCCTCCTCTTTGTTTTCTTCTGTTTCCCTTTAGTTTTTACCGGAGGCATAATGTGTATTTAGATTTAGATTGCAATTCTCTGTAGTTTGAAAAATACGTGTTACCATGTGTTCTTTTTTAATATCTTCATTAATCTATGGCGTTACTCCAATTTACTTTATTATATCAATTTTCTTATGATAAGTTTAGTAGAAGATATTTTTTGTCTCAATATGTTGGATGTCGATATTGCCATTTGGTATGTTGTTGTTCATGTTGTATATTGTAACCCCATATAACAAGAGGCATAAGATAAAAGCACTTTAGATAGTATAGAAATCATGGTGATATAAATTACTTATATCTTGTCTATTAGGATGTTTGGACTCGGGATTGACTACTTAAAAAAGGGAGATGCTCTAAAAGAAAGCTGAAAATGTGTTTTTTTTTAAGAAGTCAAAATTTTTGGCTTATCTAAAAAACACTTACGAAAGCTCATGGAAAAAGAGGCTAAAATGCATTTAGAACACTAGAGTTTTAGGTCAAGGACACAAAACACAATTGAGTTTTAAAAGTTAACAGACAAATCTCTTAACTTTGAACTTCTATCATGTAAGACCTCTTAGTTTTAAAAGTTGACATATAGATTCCCCGAGGTTTCAACTTCTATCATTTAAAATCTCTTGGTTTTGAAAGTTGACAAACAGATCCCCTGAGCTTTCAACCTCGTTCACTCAACACCTTTCTATCAACCTTTCGTCCAACTTTTAAACCTTCAAAGTATATTGTGCCCCGGCCTAAAACTAAAAAGAAAAAATTATGAACCAAAATTTTATTTGGGTCCTTTACATAAGAACTTTTGTCCAATCGATCGTTGTTATGTCAACTTTCAATTTCCATACCAAGCAAGGAGGTCTTAAATACCATGAATATTTTACACCTTAAAGTTCTTAAATCATGATATTCAAAATACTGAAGAATGTAAGATGACAATGCACTAGAGACTAGACAACTCTTTATTAGCATATACTATACCTGCATCTTATTTTAGCTCTGGCAAAATATGCAAAACTTTGTTGAGTTATAGAAGCACACTGGCTTGAGGACCTTTGTTCCTGCCTAGGTTTATCTTTTCTCTTTACTTGATGGTGAATATTGATACAACTTTCTCTGTTAGCTGTATCTGTGGGTTTTAGTTGTTAATTTAAATTTTTGGTGCGCCTTAATACCTGCAACTAATATGGCCAACCCAGAAGTATGAAATTTTTTAGGCCTGTACATTGCTATTCTTCGCTTTATCATGTCTGTTTATTAGGGAAAGTTTGTCCTACTCTGGTATGAGTTCATCAAAAATAGTGTCTTTGAGTTAAATGCTACAACCCCAAATCCCAACATCGTTTTCTGGATTTTTTTTTTCGCTCAATTTATGATCTTCACCTCAACTAATGGAGATTTGATCTATGTTGCACACCTGATTATAATAAGAAAACTCCCAACTAAGATAAATACATTCACAAAATTTCAAACTTGACACCNGATCTATGTTGCACACCTGATTATAATAAGAAAACTCCCAACAAAGATAAATAAATACATTCACAAAATTTCAAACTTGACATCTTATTTAAAGGGTACCGATCTGGTTACCGGTGACATTTATTACCCATAGAATCCATTTACTGAAGCTAGTATCATTTCAAGCAACATGTTTACATCACCTTACCTTTCTAGAGATCAAATTAACCACAAAACACTTACTAAAAATCTCAAGATCTAATCAGCCATGCAAAAGCTTAGAAAGCAATCTAACGTTCGTCTTCAGATTTTATTTTTATTTTCATTTCTAGTAAATTAGTAAGATACTATGAAGCATGGACATTGATACGGACACACCGACACGTCAAACTCTGAAGATTACAATATTTATTTATAATATATGCTATATGTATCATTATTTTTTATTGTTAGTTATATTAAAGTCATAAAAATTGATTTTATATTCTGAAACTTATGAATATGTGTAGTGTGGATTGTGTTTGGCATAATGACACGCCTTTGAAATGAAGTGTTCATGCTTCGTAGGTAAAAATACCAACGGAGACAAAATTAAAGTTACTTTTCTCCGAAAGAAATTAATTTCTAATTTTTGCACTGCCCATAACGCATGATCAACGGAGGCTAACTTTCAATTCTATGCAAGGCATTAGGGTGTTTGGAAGACGATTTTAGCGAACTCAAATGAATGTCTTAATTAACTTATATGCACGATTTTTAATTAGTTAGCTAAAGATAATTTGTGATATCTAAGAATGATGGTTAATATAAAGAAGTTTTACAAACATAGTGGTGCAAGTACACCATGAATTCCAATTTTTTTTTTTTGTAGATGTACATAAAAGCTACATAATAATTAATTAATTACTTTAGTTACTAGTTAATTAATTCATTAATGTGCATATTTACGAAGATTGCAGCTTGTGGCGACCAAAAGAGTGGGACATGGATCATGTCCTATATTACATTATAGGTAAAGTATTTAAAAATAAAATAACATCTAGGAGAGGAATTGTAGAAATATAGATTTCTTTTTCTAAATGTTTATTGTTCTCAATACTTCAGTTATAATGTCCTATATGGGTTATAAATTCAAAATAGTGATATTAATGGGTCAAAGCGAGAACTCGATTGGTTTAGATTTTTTAATATAATTATATTTAATAATTTGGAAAAAAATAAAAAATCATAAAAACATAAAAAGTCACTCTGAAAGAAAAACAAAGATGTAGGAATAAAGTGAAATTTAACCCACATTTAGAAGACTAAAATGATATTTTAACTTAAATTATTTATTTTGCATAAAATTTATTTTATTAAGTTTTTATTTAAAAATTTCAAATTTTTTATTTTATTTATAACTACAATTTAATGTAGCAACAGCTAATTGTATATTTTAATTATGAAAAGTAAAATTAAAACAATTATTTTTATTTGGTGAAAATCTTGACGAACAGATTTTCTGACACAAGATAAAAAAAAATTTGGCCAAAGTTCTATTTTGGTCCCCCAGTTATGCTCCTTGTTCCAAATAGGTCCCCCAGTTATTTTTTGTTCCATATTAGTCCCCCAGTTATGCAAAACTTGAAAAAGTTGGTCCCTCTAACATTTTCCATCCATTTTTCCGTTAAAAAAAGAGGAAAAATAAACTTTCATCCCCAAAAATTTTATTTTCTTATATTAAGGTCCTTTTCTTTTTATAATAGGATCAAAACATAAAAAAATGAAGTAAATTAAGATTTTAAGTAAATTTATCCAAAAACACAAAATAAATCTCTCTCATTCCGTTAAAAAAATGAAGTAAATATCATATTCGTTTAACCAAAAAATTTAAAATAAATTAATAAATAAATAAAGAAGAAATGGCCAAAACTCAGTGTCGTTTGCGCGAATTGGCTGAGACGACACACATACAGGAGTTGGAAAAGAAAACGACACCGCGTCAAAATCTTCGGTTTCGGAACAAAGACAAAAGAAGAGTGATCACTGTGAGATGAGTGATTTCACATTTCATCGAGAAATTTCATTTCAATCTAACAATGGATATCGACAATCACTCCAACAATCAAAATCTCGATGTTGACGTGCCGATGCCAATGGATTCCGATGACTCTTCCGGCGTTCATGTATGTACCTTTTACTCGAAACTTGCTTCTCCTTTTCCTCTCATTATTTCATTTTTGACAACCATGTACTTTATTCGCTGCTTCTCTTTCCATACACATAGTGCTGACTGCTTAATAATAAATTAATAATAATCAATTAATGAAACACTGAATCATTTCGTCACTTCTCCTTCCAAAATGACTTGCAGAATAATGAATTCGAGGAGGACGCACCTATGCCAATGGATTCCGGTGACTCGTCCGGAGTTCAGGTACTCAGTACTCAAAACTTACTTCTCTGTTTCTGGGCATTTTTTCGCTTTAGAGAACAAGGGAATTTTAAAGTGGACCGGAATTCTAGGCGTTATTGAGGCGTATAGGACTCAGAGAATAACTAAGTTCAATAACCCTAAGATTTTTTTTCCTGCTATGAAGAAAAGCTTATGGGTGGGTTTACTTTTGATATTGAATTGTGTTTTAGTTATGTTCTGTTTGGTATTTATTTGAAGTTATAGGATGAAGAAGAAATGAAGCTCACAAAGACAATGGACAAACTGGATATTGCATCTAGGAAAAAAGTGAATTTCAGAAGAAAACCAGTCATTATCTTAGTTGTTGGAATGATGGGTAATTCTTTTTTATTTGTTATACCCAATTCTTGTTACTGTCTGATTATGGAAAAGGAAACACGGTTTTAAGACTCAGGATAAACTTCATGTTTTAGAGAGTGGAAAATCGACGCTAGTCCATCGACTGCATAGCCACTCACAAATGGTGAACAAGTATGCTTATACGATCAATCTTGACCCTACTGTCAAGACACTCAAGTTTGGTGCTAGTGTTGACATAAGAGACACTGTTGACTACAAGCAAGTCAGGAAGTATTGGGAGGAATGCATTAACCAGTTTGTGAAGGGTTATGAGAAGAAGTATGAAATTGGTCCTTGCGGTGGTATTTTGAAATCACTTGACTCATTTATTACAAGGATTGCTGAGGTAAAGTTTTGGTCAGAGCATACTGAATATTGTTGTTGCTTTGCATTTAGTGTATTCTGAAATTATTGGTTTTGGTGATTTATTAGTGTTTTGACTTTTATAGGGCTTCTTGATTAAATAGCCCTCTCATCTTGTGCCCAGGGGCATTGAGTTTATTGAACAAGTTAATCAGAATTCTGTTCTCCCCCATTTCTTCCTATTCCCTCCTTTTTCTTCCTTTTCCCTTCTTGCCCTCTTCTCCTTTGTTCTATATTATTTCCCTCCTTTCTCCCTCCTATATCTGTCCTACATCAAGTTTGCATATAAATGTTTGGGCCTCTTTTCGAAATGGACATATTTCATTATTTCCTTTGTTTGTTGTTGCCTTTCAACCTTTACTTTATTACTGTCACTCACTAGTGACAAGAAAATCTTGTTCATGGGCAATCTATTTTGTCACTTATCAGGTTGGCATCCCAACTTTTCTTTTTGGTTGATAACTTCATTGGCTTTGATCGTCAATAACTTCAAATTTAAGGCTATAGAATGTCTACATGATTTCATCAAGCAATAGTATTGGTTAATGTTCTCTTTTCTGGTCCCTCTCTATTATTAGTCTTACCCTGTTATATTTTATGTAACATACATGCCTGTACTCTTAAATTTCAGATAATCTCTGGTATTGAAACTCAAGCAGACTACACAGGAATGGATTATGTTTTGGTAGATTTCCCTGGTTCGACTGAAATGTTCACATGGAATTCTTCTAATAATTTCATTACGGAAGCTTTTGCCTCCAAATTTGCCACTGTAGTAGCTTATGTAGTTAATACACCTCGTTCCCAATGTCCCAAAACTTTTTTGAGCACAATGCTTGATGCTTGTAGTATCCTCTACAAGACACGCTTGCCTCTTATATTGGCATTCAACAAGACAGATTTAACGCAGCATCATTTTGCCTCGGAGGTATATGAATCCTCGAACGTTTGCTTTTATTGCAGATTATGTAATCTTTAGTTGCTTGACAGTTGGGAAATGAGTGATATCTCACATGATCTTGTAACTCACTGTCAAATCCTTAGCACTCAAATTTATGTATTGATAAGCAAATTGTTGTAAAACTTGTCAATAACTTGATATTTTCTTCACCGGCATTTTCACTTCTGTCATTTTCTATATCTTTAATTCTTTTCAGTTTTAGGTTACAACAAAGTAATCCATGCAGCTTTTGGAGTTTTATTATTTATTTATTATATATACCAATTCACTACATTTTTTTATTAAAAAAAACTTGGTAACACTTGAATTATGGTAGCTGAGCTTCTCTTAGCAATTAAATGTCCTAAAAATGGGCCAAATAGGTGCAAGAATCAGGTTTGGGCAAAGTGGGAAGAAATATACTATTTTCTTCTGTCTAGGTTATATGTGCTTTCTCCTCTGCACTATGGAAACAACACACACATACATACGATCTTTCTTGTGTTTAGTTCATAATGTATTTATTACTTGTGTTCAACTTTTGAATAATCTAGTGGATGAAAGATTCTAAGGCATTTCAAGAAGCATTAAGTTCAGATCGCTCGTATATGTCAACTTTAACTCAGGGTCTTTCTCTTGTTGTGGATGAGTTCCACAAAAATGTAAGGTCCATTGGAGTTTCTGCAGTTTCTGGTGTAGGCATCGAAGCCTGTTTTGAGGCCATTGAAGTTAGTGCAGAGGAATACATGGAAAACTACAAGTATTGTCTGAACTTGACAAACTATTTCATCTAGTACCATGGAATCTTATGTAACTATGGTGATTTGTTTGAGATAGCTTACTAAATAAAGTTTGTTATTTATTTCTTTTTTAAGGGCTGATCTTGATAAAAGACAAGCAGAGATGGAGCCTTTGTATTATCAGTGGAGGAAGGATTTTGACAATGAATTTAAAAGGCAATTGGAGAAATCTGGAAGTAAAATCTGTCACTCATTCACTGGATTAAGGCCGAGTCACCACCATGATATAAGCTACGACGAAAAAGGAAAAAGACCAGTAGGTGAAGTTAGTAATGATGAAGATGATGCTGTTATTGGTGAAGGTGAAGACGATGATATTATTGATGAGAATGAAGATGAGTAGGTTGCTAGATATTCCTTCTAATTTGATGTCTATCACCAGCTAGAGAGAATGCTTCAGAACCAACCTGATCTTGTATATATATAGGACCTTGACTACTAAGTACTAACTATAAAAGTAGCTCATTCCAGATTTATTTGGCCAGATTCTTTTCATTTGATGCTGTTCAGTTTTATAGATGAAGATCATTGTTTTCAGTTTTCATCATGCTTGTTTGCCTATGGCTAATCATCCTTTCAAATGACCAGTTTCTTTTGCTTCCCCACAAATAAATGAGGGATTTTTTGTTGATGTGTTTCTCTTTTGATATGGGATTTTAGGGTATATCTCTTTGACAAATATGACACCACTAAAATTGTTTGATATTCCGAGGACACTATATCTTCTGGAGGTAGAAATTAAAATTAGGGTCTTCTAATATGTGTCATAAGGGCACATGTTAAGGTTTCTTTTGATCGGTCAAGTGAGTTTTCAAACATTAAAAATTATCTTTTAAATGAAATTTCATAAATTTCAAGATATGAGATACTCTATTAACCAATCAGAAGAAATCTTAAAATATGCTCTAAGGGCACATGTTACATAAATCCTTCCAATTATATTTGAAGTGAACTACCATTAGAGTCATTTGCTTTGGTGCATTGGGATTTGGGAGCGTTTAAAATGGAATTTTACAAAAAAAAAATTGCATATGCTTCCTCAAATGTCTTGCAGTTTTCTTTTTCAACAGGGCTTTGATAGCTCCAATTGTTGGGGCACTCTAGTTTTGGGCGGTTAGATTATGCTTTGTGATTTGTAAAGACAATGATTGATTGGATGATGGCCATATTTGTGGTGTAAACTCAAAAGAGGTTCACCATTTTACTCATTTAATATGACATATTCTCTGCAACAGAGCCTTGATATAATGGTAATCACGGTATAACTATACACATATGCCAAAAGCGTTTAATTAAGTCATGCAACAAGTATAGCTTGATTTTGGGATTCTCTATAATGCTTCTTTGCTCTGGTCATTTGTAAAAAAATATATTGTTATGTACTTAAATTAGACTTTATTCTTGTTTATTGCCACTTTAGAGGCTACAAGGTTTGATGCTTGCGTGATCTTTCATGCCAATGGTTGAAGCTTGCCTCTATACTTATATTAGAGTGTATTGTCTATGTATACACCCAATTAATCATACTCTTAAATACAAAGTGATTAACTATGATTTTACCAACACTTGTTAATAAGATCTCCAATATCATTTCCTATTTTAGATTTTTTTTCTTAAATTTATGTATGGTAATTTATAAACTTTTTTCTGAAAAAATGTAACAATCTTCATGGCCATGCTGTCCCACTACTGTTGAAGTTTCCCATCACACTTGCTAGTTGTATAAATGGTTTGGTAATGCTGTTAGACAAAGATAGAGAGCGAAATTGTACACACTAAAAGAGTGATATAACTTTCACTCAAACTTCATAAATTTTTTACACTTTGAAAAAAGTAGACTTGTATAAACTTATTTTATAGTCATGTTACTACTAGAAATAAGACATGAATAAAAGAATTATAAACTTAATTAGTAATGAGAGATAGATAAAATGAAAATTTCAGAAAACCTATATATTATTCTAGAATTAATAAATATGATAAATATAGATTACCCTAATTATTTTCTTTGGTGGGATTCTAACTGTTCCTCCATCCAGTCAAAGTGGGTCCAGCTTTGACTAATTATTAGTTGTAGTGACTAGTGAGCGTTGGATCCATGAAGAAGAACCATTTTTGAATGCTTGCTTGGTGATTACATGGGACAGCCCACCGATTAAACCACTAACACTGTCACAAGGCTTGGTTTGTTGTAACATCATGTATTGTTGCATCAACACTATCTAATACTTCTTGTTGCTTCCTAAAATACTATAGTTGTTTATATGCTCAACGCCAATTCTGAATATTTTCATGGAATGGTAAATGCAAATTTATTTTTAGTGTGTTCATTATTTTCTAGCTCTTCTCTCACAAACACATTCTTTTTCATTATTATTAGTAGGTTAAATTGTATCAAAACCCTTGAGTTTTAGGTCGAGGGTAGAAAATACTTGTGTGTTTTAAAATTTGATAAACAACCCTTTGATTTTTCAATTTTACTCACTTAAAGTTTCTAAGTATTATAACTTGACAGATAAACTCTTTCAATTTTTTATTTTGTTCATTTAGAACCCCTAAACTTTCAAAAATTGTGAGGTTATTCAAGGCAATGATGTGAAAATCGGACCGGACCGCCCGGTCGGACCGCTAACCGCAGAGAGGAACGAGTTGGTCCAACCCAAAAAACCGAAGTGGGGGTTGGACCGGAAATAACCGGTAAAAAATTGGNTGTTGGACTGGATTGGACCGGGAATAACCGGTAAAAAACCGGAAAACCGGGTCCAACGTTGGACCGAACCGGCGGTTTGAGCATTTTTTTTTTCATTTCAGATCTTTTTTTTCATTTCACTGCCTTCTTGGGGTAAAACTATACTTCTCCCCCCAACTTTCTAATTTCTAGGCTCCTACCCCCTTTATTCTTTGAAACATCACATTAAGACCCTTAAAACAACTCAACTCCTCCACCATTGTATTCCTCATTTTGTCTACAAGACTCCCATACCTTTGTTTCATTCTCATAATTATTTTTAACGTAACTTACAAACACATCTTACACTTCTTTACTTTTCAGTTTAGTCCCTGGCAGATTCTCTTTCATACTTTTACCTCTTTTTTCACCTATTTTACCATTCATTAGTTATATCCTTCCAAAGTCCTCTTGTAAATTATACTTCCATCCTTATTTCAGTTTGACCATGTTCAATATGGATCCACCATTTTCAATTCTTCCTTGAAAAAATATCTTGTTTATTTTCTTCTGTCTTAAACACTAAACAAATTAACTCCAAAAGTCCCCTTCTAAATTATACTTCCATCCTTATTTCAGTTTGACCATGTTCAATATGGACCCACCATTTTCAATTCTTCCTTGAAAAAATATCTTGTTTATTTTCTTCTGTCTTAAACACTAAACAAATTAACTCCATTTACCAACCACAGATTCATAAGCTAGCTCATGAGGTTAATTAATTAATTAATAATTAGTCAAAGTACATTTTTGTTCTCATAACTTTTGTTTAAGTCTCAATTTAGCCTCGTAACTTTTTTGTTGCACTTTTGATCTCATATCTTTGTAAAAGATTACGATTTGGTCTCGTATCACTTTTGATCCCATATATTTTGGTCAGGTTGTAGAATTAGTCTCATATATTTGCAAAATATTGTTTCACTGTTAGTCTCTCCTGACCCAAATATATGAGACAAATTATGTACTTAATCCAAAGATATGAGACTAATTTTACAATATGACCAAAATATATAAGACCAATTATGCAACCTAACCCAAAGGTATAAGAGTAAGACCAAAAGTGCAATATGAGACCAAATATGCAACCTAAGCAAAAGATATGAGACCGAAAGTGCAATAAAAAAATTATGGGACCAAATTGAGACTTAATCAAAAGTTATGAGACCAAAAGTGCACTTTGGCCCTAATAATTCATAACCTCATATATACACAAATATTATATATATACTTGTAAATATATGGTTCTATTAATTTCTTTGTTATTTTCTTTTTTGGCCAGAGACAGGAATGGACAAAACACCTAACGCAGGTGTTAGTCCTTATTCCTATATAACCTACTTAAATACTCACACACACTCACTTCCCACCGATGTGGGGCTTGAAACCACCACAAGGGCATGCCCCAAGCACGCGCTTTGCGCTCCCATCCCAGTTTTACCTCTCACGCACATGCGTTTCTTTTTTTGGCCAGAGACAAGAATGGACAAAACACCTAACGCGGGTGTTAGTCCTTATTCTCGTATAACCTACTTAAATACTCACACACACATATTAATTTCTTTGTATATACATTTGCAGTTGCTGATCCAGGGAATCAAACTAAAGGAGTTGTATTTATATAATTAATTAATCAATTAATTATATAGGATTAATTAAGGGGATGGATGGAGTTAGCACATGCGTGCTAATTAGTAATTAATTAAATATATTGATTGATCTGATCATCTGACAATATTATTGTTATTATTACAGAACAGCCTACAACGTTAACCGAAAACTGTCACAATGTGCATGATAGTTGGAAAGTCAGAGGTTTCAATATTTCTTTTCTTTCTGCTAACACCCATGTGGTCCATCCTCGATCTCTAATCATCATTATATTACGTATATTATTAAACAATTAATGCAATTTCTTAATTATCCCTAACTAATCAACTAAAATCTTGATCCATTTTTCGGTTATATATAATATATGTTGCGTTTTCTCAGAAGCTTAATTACTCACTACACTCATAAAAGCTTGTGATTAATAAGTCTTGATTAATTCGAGCTCCAATCTGTTAAGATCGAGTAAGTATAAACAATATTAATCAATTAATCATGGGCACTAATAATTATTGGAGTTAGATTATTAGATATATATATTCATTGAAACTGACCATAATTATTGTCATACTCACACATGAAGCTACATATATTTGCAGCTATATATATCAACGATTTGATCCATAAATGCATCTTGTGGTTATTATATATAATACACACATAATTGTACTTTATGTATATTCTTATATATATATATATATATATTATTTATGGTTGATATATAGCCTCATAGACCAATTTTGTAGGCATGTGAATTGGTTTATAGATGTAAGACATTCTTCATATATAAGAGTACCTTGGAGCCCAACTCATTAACCCCATACGTACCGTGGGTACTATATATATGTATCCATAAATAAAGTACAAATTAACTATGTTAAGTTTCATTAATTAGAGACTGATATAACTATGATTAACGGTAAATCTTTTTGATGGGTTAACTTGTCATAGATGGATTGGGCATAGAGATATTTCAGACGCATCATTTAAAAAACAAGTTAATGGGACAGATCATCGAGGTTTAGACTCTTACTTAATAAACCCGAGAATTTAAATCTTTTAATGGATGTGAGAATTTTATTTTATGACTCTTATTTCAGGATGAGACAATTGGTAATATATAAATTTTTTTCGTAAATTCTCAACAAAAATTAGAAGATATTTTAAGAAACTAAAGAGTTAATGGGATGGTCCATAAGTGCTTACCCGAACTTAAATATTTCTTATATATAAAAAAGTTAATGGGACGGTCCACGAAGAAACTAAAGAGTGAATTTAAGTGAAGCATCTTTTTTTATTTCCAAGGTATCCCCAGCCCGATGGGCTAAGGACTAATCCTCCGCGGATCTGAGCTTCATTTAAGGGTTTGCCGCTGGCCAATTGGTTGTTGCATGCACAAGGCAGGGATCGAACCCCTGACACTTGCTTAAGCGACCTAGTGAGCTAACCATTAAATCATCCAAGCTTGGTTTAAGTGAAGCATCTTTGTTCTTACATGATGTATGCGGTTATTGTAGGTCAAAAATCTCATTTACGTGCCTAATATTTATTCTAAATTCTATTTTAGTCCTTAATATTTTTTTCATTTGATTTTGGTCCTTATCGTTTCCCAACAATTTTGTTTTGATATCTAATTATTGAATATAGTCATATCTCTCTCATTTTAAATTCGAATGCGACTAAATTGAAGCTACAAGTCGGGGCCGTGACAAACGAGGTCAAATCGAGCTTGAGATGGGGCTACTAGTTTCATGAAGTTGGTCATATTTTTCTCATTTTAAGTCTGAAAGCACCAAAATGGGAATTATGAATTACTTTTGGCAAGTTCTTTTTTTATCCAATTAGGATTGTCTACAAAGGAGATAAAATAATACTCAAAATTTAGCATTGTTGTTTTAACTAAACTCACTTACAAAGTACTAGTTGACCCGGTTTGTTGATGGTCCTAACTACTAAATAGAAAAAGAACTCATTAAAAGTAATTCGTAAATTTTGTTGTATTCGAACTTAGCTTGAAACGATATATATATATATATAGCCAACTTCATGAAACAAGCAATACACTTTCAGACATGTTTCAGATTCGATTTGACCTTGTTTGCCATAACGGATCATATTGGGTAGAGCAAGAACTTGTCAAGAGTAACTCAAAGTTCCAATTTTGTCACACTCAGACTTGAAACAAAATAAATATAATTATATTTAATAGTTAAAAACCAATCATGAAACTTATTGGAAAATAATAAGGACAAAACAGAATAAATTGCAAACATCAAGGATCAAAATTGAACAAAAAAAAACAGTAAGGCTAAAACAGAATTTAGGATATATATATATATATATATATATTAGGGATACAAATAAGATTTTGACCAGATCATATATATATCAAACCTAGACAAACACATACATATATATATAGAGATAGATTTCTAGCAGTAGGTACTAATTAAATTGTGGTCCCTGCAACTTGAAAATGCAAATGGGTGTGGGGTTCTGTGTTGCTAGGAAAGTGGAATTAATTGGGCTTCGTTGAACATTAATGAATCAACTCCAGGTAGTGAGAAACTGATGGATGAGGATGGGATTATATATTGTTGAGTAATTTAATCATTTGGTATGCCAAAGTTAATAATTTTTTAGTATAGTCTCTCAAAAATAAATTATAGTATGTACATTCTTATAATTTTCGTAAAAAATATTGGCTAAAATTTAATAGAAAATCTCACGCTTTGAAGCATAAATATTCATATAAACGGATACATCGACACGTCAAATTCTTATAATTATATAGCATAATACAACATATAGTTATATATTATAATTAAAGATCCATACATATTGATGAAAATTTTAAAAATTACTATAGGTGCTCATAACCTATGTCATGTGTCATTTTTCTATTACTTTTTTTTTAACCAATCAGTGTTATAAACCAACCAAAACCAAGAACAAACACCAATCCAGGCACAAAGCCAAATAGCAATAACCAACAACAAAAGAAAAAATTACACAGCAAAGCCTACTACACAAAACTAGCCAACATCAACATCTTCATTCAGCAACCCACAATCAGCCAGCAAAATCTCAGCAAGAGGAGATGGGGATGAAGCCATCCAACCCCATGGGCACATCTCCTTAGCACCACTTCTGGGAAGCCAATCAACTGCCAAATTCACACCTCTCATAATATGGGAGATGTTAAAACCTAAAAACTTGCAAAACACAAAAATAATATCATCCAAAATCACAGCACAATCCCAAGCAGGATATACAACCAAAAAATTGATAATATATATATTTGTATTGATATTTCAGGCATGTTACACTTCATGGTCTTGTGGTGGCCCCCCCTAAACTTTTATTCTCTCATTCAAGGTCCAGGTTCGAATCGTGATGATGAAAGTCTTAGTGTCTATTGATTAACATTCAATTTTAGTCTCTCATATATTATCCTTTTCTCATTTTGGTCCTCTATAAATTTTTTCTCAATTTGATCTCTTACAAATGTTTCCATTATCAAAATTAGTCCCTCCATTAAATTTATAACAGAATTGGTGATATAATGTTATTAAATGATGACGTGTCAAGTTAAATTTCACATACAATAATCATTTTTATTGCTACATAAGTATATCTTCTATTTTATTTCACATCATCTATGTTTATCTATAAATTTAGAGAAAATTGGCAATAAAAAAAATATTGTATATGGCACTTAACTTGACACATCATCAACATTGTCATATCACTATCTGCTTTAAAAATTGAATGGAATGATTAACTTTAATAACGAAAACATTTGTGAAGGACTAAATTGAGAAAGAAAATTTATGAAGGATCAAATTGAGAAAAAGGTAATTCATGAGAAAAATAATCAATTTAAATACTATTATCTCTCTGATCTCATTATTTCTTTACATTTTTTTTATATGTTTTATATATATTTTTTTTCAACTTATACATTATATCTTATAATATTGATAATATATAAAAAAAGCCAAAATTATTTTTTGGTCCCTAATACTTACCCAAAGTTTTATTTTGGCCCTTAATAATTTTTTGTTTTGTTTTGATTCTTAATATTTTTTAAAAGTTTCATAATTGGTCATTAACTATTGAATATGGTCATATTTCTCTCGTCTCAAATCCAAACATCAGGGACCAAAATAGAACTTTAGATAAACATTAGAGATTAAAAATAAGATTTTGACCAAAAATTTATTTCGGCCCCTTAACCAAAAATCCTGGCTCCGCCCCTAAGGATATATCAAACTCTCCTTCACAGATCTGACTAAATAATTTTATTACTTATTATGTTAAAGTGATAAAAAAATAATTTTATATTATAAAACTTACAAATGTGTCATATAAGTATTATAGGAGCTTCAGATACAAACATGTGTCTATGATACGGTAACACTCTTCTAAAATAAAGTGTTAAGTGTATATGCTTTATAAATATTATATAATTTTAAATTTTATTAATATTAATTTTTATAGTTTTACCTCTACTAGTGATGTGGATCAGTGGATAATTTTATGTGTACCTATATATAAATATTTATAATTTTTTGACCAAAGTCCTATTTTGGTCCCTCAGTTATGCTTAATGTTTCAAATTGGTCCTTCAGTTATTTTTTGTTCCATATTGGTACCTCAGTTTTCCAAAATTTGACACAGTTGGTCCCTTAAACATTTTCCATCCATTTTTTTGTTAAAAAAAAGAAAAAATAAACTTTCTTCCCCCAAAAGTTTTAGTTTTTTACATTAAGGTCATTTCATTTTTATAATAAGATCAAAACGTAAGAACAAAAAATAAATTGAGATTGTAATTAAATTTAAACAAAAAGACCTCTCTCTGTGTTCGCTTTCTCTCCCCGCTTGCCACCCACTTCTCTTTCTTCTCGCCTCAAGTCATCTCCGACGAGAGTCTCTGCAACTACTCTGGCGGCGACGCAGGTTCCGGCATCCGACGAGGCTGCGGCGGCGTCGAGATTGGAGCCAAGGGTGGAGGAAGGAGATGGGTACTGGGTTGTGAGAGAGGAATGGAAGGAGGCATTAATGAACTTTCAAAGAAAGACCCCATGAAGCTTTTCATGGAAGGAGGCATTAATGAAGAATTCGATTTGAAGAATTCAAGAAATTTTAGGTTTATATCGATGTTAGGCTTATATGATTCGATTTGAAGAATTCAAGAAATATTTTGCTTTTCTGCCTTGCCTTTGAATAGGGTTCTCCTATATTTGTGTTCGATTATTTGCTTTGGTGTGAAGAAATTTTCGGTCAAAGGAAGAGGTTTCCAATCTTTCCGCCGCCGGAGTAGTTGCAGAGACCCTCGTCGGAGATGACTTGAGGCGAGAAGAAAGAGTGGCAAGGAGGGAGGTGGGGTTTGGACGGAGAGAGAGAGCCGATGTGGAGGAGAGAGAGAGAGATTATTGTTTTTTTGTGAAATAAACTAAAACCCCCAAGTTATTTTTTATTTCTTACATTTTAGTCCTATTATAGAGAAAAAGGTCATTGATGTAAAAAATTTAAATTTTAGGAGTTAAAAATCAATTTTATCTTTTTTTTAACGGAAAAATGGACGGAAACTGTTAGAAGGATCAATTTTGCCAAGTTTTGCATAACTGGAGGACCAATATGGAACGAAAAATAATTGGGGAACCAATTTAGAACACTAAACATAACTGGGGGACCAAAATAGGGCTATGGCCTAATTATTTTTGCCGATAAAATATATATATAATTTATGTATTAAAAGAATATAAAATTATAAAAATAAAATATTTATTCTGAATATTAAATTAATTTAATTAATATTCAAATATATGATTTTTTGTATTTATAGATATAAAAAATTGATGAAAATATATTTTATATTAATAAAAAAATATTTTATTTTAACATTTCTCTAAATTTAAATATGGGAATTCAGTTATTCATAAAATTTTGAGATAAAAATTAATTTTTTTTTTGGCCAGAAAAAAATTCATTTTGATACGTACATAAATATAAATAGGCCAAAGTCCTATTTTGGTCCCTCTGTTATGCTCATTGTTCCAAATAGGTCCCTCAGTTATTTTTCGTTCCATATTGGTCACTCAGTTATTCAAAACTTGTCAAAGTTGGTCCCTCTAACGTTTTCCATCGATTTTTCCGTTAAAAAAATAAGAAAAATAAGCTTTCATCCCCAAAAGTTTTATTTTCTAATATTAAGGTCCTTTTCTTTTTATAATAGGATCAAACCGTAAGAAAAGAAAATAAATTAAGATTTTAAGTGAATTTGCCCAAAAACACAAAATTTTCTCTCCCTCACGAACACCTCTCTCTCTCTCTCTCT
>QANZ01001590.1:56256-71184 GCA_003254925.1 Chamaecrista fasciculata | reverse complement strand
GAGAGAGAGAGAGAGAGAGAGAGAGAGAGAGAGAGAGAGAGAGCCAAGGGGGAGAGAGAGAGTGGTGTGTGTGAGAGAGAGAGCCGAGGGTGAGAGATAGAGAGAGAGTGGTGTTCGAGAGGGAGAGAAAATTTTTTATTTTTGGGCAAATTTACTTAAAATCTTAATTTATTTTCTTTTCTTACGGTTTGATCCTATTATAAAAAGAAAAGGACCTTAATATAAGAAAATAAAACTTTTGGGGATGAAAGCTTATTTTTCCTATTTTTTTAACTGAAAAATGGATGGAAAACGTTAGAGGGACCAATATGGAACGAAAAATAACTGAGGGACCTATTTAGAACAATGAACATAACAGAGGGACCAAACTAGAACTTTGGCCATATAAATATGAAGATCATAATACAATACTCACATTTAATTTTCGATTCCATCCGTCTTTTCACTTCCAATCTCTCATGACCTCATATATGACATCGATCACCTTGATAATTCTTGGTGCGTGGGTATGACCTCAATACTCCATTTGGTACTGCGTACGTAATTAGTCTCAGTTTACAGAGGATCACCTTCATATAATTGAGATAAAAATTAATTTTGATACTGCGTACGTAAATATAAGGCTAAAGTATACATTTGGTTCCATATCTTTTATTCAGTTCTCAGTTTGGTCTTGTACATATCCTTCTTTTGTTGCATTTTTAGTCTATATCTTTGGGCAAGGTCCCAATTTAATCTCATATTTTCTTTTTGTTATAGATTTGGTCTTATATTTTTGGGTTAATTGCAGAATTGATCCCATATCTTTGGATTAAGTTTAGAAGTGGTCTTATATCTTTACAAAAAAAAAATTAACTAATGGTTGATCCTCTGTAAAAATATGAGACTAATTCTATAACTTGACTAAAAAATATAGGACAAAAAAGGATATGAAACTAAAATTGAGACTTTTTGCAAATATATATATATAAGAGCAGAACTGTTAAAAAAAAAATATATAACCAAATTGGAAACTGAACTTTGGCAAAAAAAAAAAAATTGAAAATTAAAGAAAAAAATATGAGACCAAATTTTCACTTTGGCCTAAATATAAATATAAATATAAATATGAAGATTATAATACAAATACTCACATTTTATTTTCGATTACTTCAATAATATATATAGTTCCCATCCGACTTTTTCTTGGATTTATGTGGTCATAATAATCTCTTCCGGGTTTCCATATATCAATATATGGACTAATATAGAACTAATGACTGATTAAAGCTTTGTTTTAATCTGGCCAAAAAAAGAGAGCTTTGTTTTTAAACTAAAATTGCCTGTGTTGGTATCAAGAGGTTAAGCCAAAAACTATAATATAGTTTGTAAGTACACAACACAATTTCTTTAATGTGGTGTTTGAAGAATGAAGTAATTTCAGAGGAAAAAATTAACTTTTAGATAACTGTTTAAAACATGCCAAACATTTATAATAAAATAATTTGATTACTTCCGAAAAAAATATATTTTTCCACCCTAATCATATATACTTACGACTTTATCTAATCACAAGATTCTTTTTTTTAAAAAAAAATACTTTTTGCAAAGTGGTTAAAAATTAAAAAACATGAGAAATTGATAATTACGACCAACATAATAATTTCAACAAAAAGAAAACCTGAAAGTTGATAATTTATATTTTTAGTTTATTATTTTTAATTTTCAAAATGAGAAAACCCTTTAATAACCAGTGCCTTAATTAATTTAACAGACATTTAATTAAGTATCATAGTTTTTTTTTGGGAAAAGAAAAGTTTGAGAATATTCTTCAATAGTTGTCACTAGGGTGAACAAACCTACCCGCGAGCCCGCAGAAACCAAACCAACCCACAGCTATGGGTTGGATTGGTTCGGGTTCGCGGGTTGGTTTGGGCTTAAAATTGTCAACCCGCACACTTGCGGGTTGGGTTGCGGGTTCGTAGTTTTTCAACCTAACCCAACCCGCGAGCCCGCATATAAATTTTTTTATTTTTTTTTATACATGTTTATGTATTTTTATATAAATTTTGTATGTTTCTTATGTATTTATATTATTAGTTCTTTATAAGTAATGTATTTTGATTTTAAAATTTATATAATTACATATATGTATTACATTTACATATGTTATGGAGTATATTTTAATTGATTTATATTTATATATATATAATCTATTTTTTTAACTTTTTTTATGTATAAGTTTTATTATTCATTACTCAAATTTATAATGATATTTTTTTGTTATGAAAATTAAAAAAAAAATTACAAACTCAACCCGCGAGTTCAACCCAACCCAACCCGCAGAGTTGCGGGTTGGGTTGGTTCGAGTTGAGTTTTAAAAATTATAAAACCCAACCCGACCCAACCCGCAAATTGATGTGCGGGTTGAGTTGGGATTTTCCCTCAACTCGCCCCAACCCAGCCCGCGCTCACTCCTACTTGTCACATTTGGTTAGCAATTTGTTATCATATTCTTCATGACATATATATTATAGGTCAAATGCTCAAATTGGTTCTAAATGTATGTCCTTAAGTTCATTTCGGTCCTAAATATTTCAAAATGTTCAAGTTAGTCCTAAATGTTGTCATTTAGGTTCATTTTGGTCCCAATATACTGAATGTGGTCATATTTCTCTCATTTAAAATTTCAATGTGATAAGTCCAGAGCTACATGGTGTTTTAGATGAGTACTTTCTCTATTTAGTGGAGGCCCTCAACAAATTAAATAAGGTCAAATCATACCCTGAAGGTAATCTGCTTATTTCACGATCAAACAAGCAAAGTTAGTCATATATCTCTCGTTTCTAGTTCGAATGTAACGAGTTTAGAACTACAGGGTTACTCTTAACGAGTCCTTTTTTTTACTTAGTTGGGATCTTCAGTAAATGAGGTGAAATCGGGCTTGAATGTGGGTTTGGGATCAATTTTCATAATTTTTTACTTTTTAGTCCAAAACCCACTTTTGAGCTCGATTAGATCTTATTTGCTGACGTTCCCAACTAATAAAGAAGAAAAGGAATTCGTTAAGAGTAACTCGTAACTTGGTCACCTTCGAACTTAAAACAAGAGATATATGACAAATTTTGCTTGTTTGATTGTGATACGAACAATCCACTTTCAGGACCCAATTTGATCTCGTTTGTTAATAGCCCCGAGTGGATAGAGAAAGTACGATTAGTCATCGTATGTAACACATGGCTCTAAACTTATTACATTCTAACTTAAAACAAGAAATTAAAGATATAAATATATTCAGTAGTTTGAGATTAAAATGGAACTAAATGACAACAATTTGGACCGATTTGAGCATTCGACCTGTATTATATAATTAGGACATATTCTTTAATTTCAAGAGTGTATATATATATATATATTTGAATGTTATTATTTATCTATACTTCTATATATAGAGGAGAATTGAAGGAGAAGCCTTGTCCTGACGTTGTGGTCAAAGGAGATAGATGGGGTTTGTCAAAGTATGAGCATTGATGATTGTGGGGAAGGTTATGTAGTAGGACCCATGACCGAGTAGAAGCATAATATAAAAGGTGGGGTGCCACAAAGATTTGAAAGATAAGGGCAATTTTGGAGTTAATGCCCTTACCATACATACCCTACTCAACACACTCCCCAACTTGCATGTTCATTTCACTCCTCATCTTAGCTGTGAATGGATAATCCTCTTCCCTACCCTCTCATTGGGAGGGTCCCATCCCAATTAGTGACTCTCTTAAATTACCAAAACCACCCTCCTACTATGGACAATAATTACACACATGCCATACATATATAGCTCTTGGTAACTTTGATCTTAAAATAGTTGTGTCATGAACAAAGGCAATTGCACAAGCATTGTCAAAGCATTAATGCCAATGGAGACTCTATGTCTATGACTACTCATTTATCATTCTTCAAGAGTTCAAGTGTTTGATTAATATTATCACATTATATATATATATATATATATATATTTCAGAGTGTCTCCAACAAGATTTGACATCAAGACTTTACATATGAGGATTGAAGTAATTACCATAAAGATTGTCAAATTCAAAAGTTTAAGTTGAGAGTATGGTAAACTTGAATCATAAACTTATAAGATTTTATTTATGTAAATAATGATATTGATAAGCTAAATTATTGTATGTCATTATATTGAGCTACTTTTAAATTTAAATACGATAAAAAAAATTAAAATTATATATATCTAAATCAAATAATTATTAATTAACATATATATAAAATTTAATAAGAATTTCATTTAATCATATATACAACATATAAACATTTTTCGAAGCTACTTTAAGCTTGAAGATTTATATACTAGCATATAGTTATGTTTAACTTATTCTTATTAAATAAATTCTTAATATTAAATCAGTCCAGCATAGAAAAAAAATAAAGTAACTCAAATTCATGAGGTTACTACAAGTTTAAGTTTATATGTGAGTTTGAAATAAAAAAAAAATAGTTGAGTTAACTAAAGAGAAAATTTACTATTTGGTCCCTAAATTTATACTAAGTCAACTAATCAGTCTCTCAATAATCAAAATACACGATTAGATCCCTGGAATATTTCAATTATCAACTATTTGATCTCTAATAATGACGATTTGGTCCCTGAATTCGAAATAATTTTATACTTTTTGGTCCTTGAATTTTTACTAAATTAATACTATTTGGTTCCTGAATTTGACACAATGATCAAATCATTGACAATTGCAACAATTTAGGGATTGAATAGTATATTTTGATTATTTAGAGACTGATTAGTTAACTTGATGTAAATTCAAATACCCAATAATAAATTTACTTACTTTATGAGTTTACAAGTTAAAATTCATTTTTGACAATGATACTTATCACTCTTACCAATAACTCAATGTGTATATATATAAATTTGGCTAAATTGTACTAAGTCTCCTTGAGCTTTAGGTTAGTGGAAGAAAATACCTATGAGTTTTAAAACTTGACAGGCAAACCCCTTGAGTTTTCAACTGTGCTCACTTAAGATCTCTAAGTTTTAAAACTTGACAGACAAGCCCCATAAGTTGTAAACTTTGTTCACTTAAGACCCTTTATGAATTCTTTTTTTAAAAGATTGAGCTAGCTATTTAGAAGTCTTTAGTGAGCAAAGGTGAAACTTCAAGGAGTCTGTTTGTCAAGTTTTAAAACTCAAGAGTCTTAAGTGAGCACACACAATTGAAAACTCATGGGATTTATCTGTCAAATTTTACAACTCAAGAGGTCTTAATTAGTGCAATTTAGCCTATAAGTTTCTAATAATGCATGCAAATATATAGATATAGTATTAATATTAAGGAATTTGAAAAGGGTGAGAAATTAAGAAAGAGGTGAGGTGATGATATTATTATAGTTGTTTGATAATTTGGAGGGATCGAAGACAGACATTCGTGGGGGGCCCCGTGCCCATCACGTGCCTTCATTCCTAAGACAAATTAAAAGACAACTGCCCAACAAAAGCCACGCTTTCTTCTTCTTCTTCTTCTTCTTCACTCACTTGTCACGTGACTCTGTACTCACTTTGTAGGACCTTAATTACCTTCTCTCAATCCATGCTTGCTACCTAGCCAGCTTAATTGTTAGGGCTAAAAATATCTACCACTAAGATTAGAATGCATTATTTAAGAATAAACTATCAATTCCTATGAATTATTATATATCAACGTTGTTATATGTTTAGTCTTTAGGTTGTTTAAAATAATTAATTTGATCCCTTAAAATTTATGACTCGGCAATTTAATTCTTCAATGGATTAAGCTAAGTTGTACAATTTTATAATATATAAAGGGATTAACTTGTAAGGAGTAATATATTTTTAGAGATGAAATCGAACATTTCAATAAATTAAGGATTAAGATGATAGTGATCATATAATCTATCAACCAAAATGTTAATTTACTCTTTGAGTAGGGATAATCATAAGTATGGTAGGTATGAGTAGGGTATTATATATGATTCTTAGACATGGATTCGAAAATAATAGGGCAAAGATCTATTTTGGTCCCTCATGTTTGCTTAAAGTTTTGTTTTAGTGCCTCAAGTTTTTTTCGTATTGTTTTGGTCCTTTATATTTGTTCAAAGTTACGTTTTGGTCGCTCAAGTTTCTAAAAAATTTCACCGTTAGTCTCTGACTCTTTTCTATACACTTAACAAAAGAAAAAGAACTAACTTTTATCTCCCAACAATTTTGCTCTTTTGCATTAAGGTCCTTCTCTTTTGTAATAAGGATCAAAACATAATAAAAGTACAAAATTGTTGGGAGATGAAAGTTAATTTTTTTTTCTTTTTTTTTTTAACGGAAAAAGTTGATGGAAAAGAATCAAGAACTATCGGTGAAACTTTCTAGAAACTTGAGGGACCAAAACAAAATTTTGAGCAAACATGAGAGACCAAAATGAAACGAAAAAAAATTTGAGAGATTAAAACAAAACTTTAAACAGACATGAAGAACTAAATAAGACTTTGGCCAATATAATATAAACGGTATCAAAATCAATTCACATTCTCAAAACTGGAGAATTATCAAATTCCTATATATGTTTGGATCGAGACTTGGAGAAATTTCAAAAATAAATTATTATTTATTAATATAAAGTCTATTTTTATCAACTTTTTACATATTTAATTATTTAATATTAATTTTATAAAAATAAATTTTATTATTTTACTTCTTTTTTTGCCAATATATTATTATATTATTTCATAAAGTAATAAATATTTTCTTATTCCTTGAAGTTTAAATATTATGTTTTTATTTATAAAATTAAATATCTATTATTATAGAGAATATATATATATATATATATATATTTATATCTATCACAGACCCACATTGATGTTAAACTTAGATCCAAACCTCAACCCACAACATAATTTTGTAAGATTCTCATGAATATTTTGATATTAGTTAGTTTGTTACCTTGTATAACTATGAATTTCTCTTACTCTTATCTATCTGTATAATGATCTAGGTAAAGACTAATAATCTCATTCAAGCCTACAAATAGTGAAAATCCTCTCAACAATGTCGATTCCAGAATTTGAACCTTGGTTCTTCAACTTGATTTGAGATGCATCACACGCTACACCAAATATTTGTTAATTGATATTATTTAGTTTGGTTTTAACTTTTAAGATTATTTAATTTCAATGACAGTAATTAACTCAAATACTAATTAGAAATGAATTCTCTGACATATTATATTGATTTTTTTTTTTGGCCTGAAGACATATTATATTGATGAGTAATTTAGAATTTTAGATTAACTTGAGACACAACTTCCAAATTTCCGATTCACTTGTGCTTAATTTGCAAAAAAATGTTCCACTTTTAGGAGCAGAAGCACTGTTTTAGACAATCTTTTCAACAGTAAGCTGAATGGGAATCAAGATATTGATTAGCCATAAATTTCGTCGCATATATAATTAATTATTTTAAAGAAATGTCAATTGTTATTTCAGCAAGCAATAACGTTACGGTGACACATACATCTCACCATTGAAATTATTTAAGTCCATGATATAAACGTACATAATCATTGTCTAGTAAATTGTTTATAGTGATAAAATTCTCAAATTCTTAATTTTTTTTTTGGTAAATACCATGGGTGTCCCCCACTTATCCGTGTTACGGTCTAAGCAGAGACTAATCTCATTCAAGCCGGGAAGCGAACAGTTAAAGCCCTCCCAACAAATGTCGACTCCAGGGCTCGAACCCAGGTCTCTCAACCTGGGGTGCAGCTCGCCTACCACTGCACCAAACATTTGTTGGTTCTCAAATTCTTAATTTAACTTTACTACAAAAATTAAAACCATTTTAACTTGGCTTTATGTAAAAAAAAATTTCATATTTATTTGTTACATTGAATTGAAAACAAAAAGAAATCATTATGAGTATTTTGTAGTTCTGATTTTTTTTATATTTAAACTTAGAATGAGAAATATATGATCGATCACATTCAGTAGTTAGAGAGACCAATTATGAAACTTATTAAAGACCAAACGAAACTGTTGAAAAACATTAAAGATCAAAATGAAAGAGAAAACTATTAGGGACCAAAATAAAATTTCAAGTAAATATTAGAGACCAAGATAAAATAAAATGTCTCAAATTTTTAAAATAGGAATTTACCCAAATCACTTGTGAGGTATTTGTAGAAGTCCTTTGATGAGCTATATAAACTTTGATTAGTGAATTTTTAATTAATTAATTATTTTGAATTAAGTTTAATTTAATTAATTATTATTCTTGATAATGACAAAATGGTCATGGACTTTGACTATTTGTTTAGTAGTGATTCTCAACAATCCCTATCTCTTTATCACCTTTTTTTCTCATCTTTCCTATTTTGGCAAAAAGTAAAACTCTTGTTTCTTAAGCCTTACTGTTTCTAGCACAATATAGGAAACCGCTTTCTACAGTTGCTGTCTCTTGTAGGAATGACTGAAAAATAGTAAAAAAAAAAATGTGAACTTGAAGAACAAAAGGTATTGTATCTCCTTTATCATAATAACAAGCTTAGAGCATTAGTCATTGTAAAGATCAGAGAAGAATATAATGAGGCTGAAGTAAAAGTCAAAGAAGAAGCATCAAATGTTTTTATGCAATCAGACCAAGCTTTGTAATTTCATCTCCCAAAATCTATAGATCAAATACCAAGGGAAATTCATAAGCTACTTTAGACGGTTGAAGATTTATTTCTAATGAGTAATGACTACTTCTTGGCATCTATAAAAGATCAAATACCAAGGGAAATTCATAAGCTTTCTTAATTCTAAAGTTCACCAAGTGATCTTGTGTACATTTGACATTTTGAGCTTATACTCTTCATCTCCATTGTGTACTTATTTGTGTGATAAATTTCTCTTTGTGAGAGAACCAAACCTCTATTTCCAATCTTATGAGCTTCCTAAAAAGCTAACCGTAACCTTCGTGGTATGATGTTGTAAATGTTTTAACCTGACAATATATCCCTAATCAAGCCAATTAGGAGTGTTTAAAATCAAACCGAACCGAATCAAAAATCAAACTAAACCGACCAATGAGTAGTTTGATTTAGTTAAAAATGTATCAAAATTGAATGGTTTAGTTCGGTTAATAATTTGGATATACAATTAATCAAATTGAACTACTGGTATTTATATATAATTTTTTTTATTGTGTTATATGTGATTATTAATTTTTTTATAATCATTTTATTTTATCAAAAGTTTATTTCTAAATATAAATTAGAGTATATATAGATTATATTGNAAAACAAAATTGTTTTTTCAATAAAAATTTTAATAAAAGAGATTATTTATACTACGTTAAAAATTCAATGAATCTTCGGTTAATTTTTAAAATTCAAAGAAGTTTTATGCATTTATGACATATTAAGAAGAAGAAAATTAAAAGGACAAATTGGAAGACATGTTTGATAATAATTAATTTTGGTGAAACGTGTCAGTCTCTAGCTTTTCTCTTTTATCTTGCGTTTTGGCCATATGAAGATGATGATGTTTTTTTTTTCTTCCATTTGTTAAAACTTGACACAAAAGAGGGTCATATAATATATATTCATGATTTCTTCACAAATGGACCCTCTCTTTTGTTCCTTTTTATTATGCTTTTGCAACGAAATTGGTGACAAAATAAGAACTCCATCGATTTGGTTGTCCAAAGTTGCCACCACACTTGGTGGCAACAATTATCAATTACATTGCACGAGTGTCTCCTCTGCAACATAGTTTCTGCACTATATATATGGATATATATATATATACATACATAGTGCTATATCTTTCATTAAAGACATTCTTAAAATGACCTAATTATCTCTCTATTAAAGTTTTATAACCAATATAATGGAGGGTTTTATTAATGAATAAGCTTTTTTCTGCATCTTGCTAGCTGTCCCAACAAGAACAAACCTTAATTCCATAGGAAAGAAATCAATTAAAGAGAGGAAAAGTAAGTAGTAAAGGGAAAAAGTTAAGGTAGCATATATATATATATATATATATATATAAAAGATGGATGGGCATGGAGTTGAAAAGAGCAAAAGCAATTGTGAGTTTTGTTCACACTTTTGACCTCTAAAGTTTGGGGTATAATGAATGGATTTAAAGGTTAATGGAAGGATTTGTTTGTTAATTAGAGAGAGAGAGAGGTTTTGGTGTGATTGGTGATGTTCATGTTCCCACTAGGATTTGCCTCCCTTAGCTTTACGTTGCACGAGTGGGATTGCACATTTTGTGGCAGACATCAAAAAACCAACCAAGCCGCAATCCACACTACTCATTTTCTGAAAATGCATGCATTACAAAGTCAACGGAATTATCACTTTCTTTGTTAAGTTTAGATAACTAGCTACTCTAAAATGTGATTTTTTTTTTCGGTTAAATTATGGATTACTTTCGCTTATCTTTGTAGCTAGCGGTCTAGACGAAGACTAATTTCATTCGGATCTCAGAGATCAAACGGTCAGAGCCCTCCCAATAATAGCGACTCTAGAGATTGAACTTGGATCCTTTCCATAGGATATATAACTTGCCAAACCATTACACCAAACAAATGTTGATTCTAAAATGTGAATTTGATGAAGGATATAGAATTCTGATTTCACAGGTAAAACATATATTATCAAAGACACTTTGATCTTAAAAGTTAAAACTGTTTTTTGTTTAGTAAATTAACTTTTCGGTCCCTGAATTTTGGACGCGGTGGCAGATAGGTCCCTGAATTTTACTCAGTGTACAAGCCGGTCCCCGAATTTTCGAAACGCCTAACTAATTGGTCCCTCTGTCATATTGTCGTTACAAAAAAGCTGACGTGGCCAAAACGGACGCTGATGTGTCCCGTTATGCGGTGACGTGTCCCGTTATGTCCACGTCAGAGCCCGTTATGTTCACACAAAAAAAAATTGTGCCACGTCATAAAATAGCGACACCTTAGCAATTTTGCATTGCACTTTTAGGTCCCTGACCCATTTTTATTCCATTATTCTGAATTCACCATTTTTTTCATCATCTTCATTCATTTTATGACAGAAGGGATGAAAATTGACTAGCTAGGTATTAATAATGGAATAATGAGATTGAGATTGAAGGAATGATGAGACTGAAAGAGGAGTAGGAGGAGGAATGAAGATGATGAACATTTTTTATGAACAGTGCTTTTTTTTTCATAATTTTTGGGATTTCTTTTTAAATTTTGGATGAAGGTTTAGGGGGAGAGAAAAATTATAATGATGTGTAAAAAAATGTTATGTGTAATTTTTTTTTTTAATTTATGGTGATGTGTAATTTTTTTAGGGTTTAGGGTTTAGGGGTTTAGAGTTTTAGGATTTAAGGTTTTTAATATTTTTAAGGACTAAATTGTAATGTTTGAAAGAGTTTTGGGACACTTTACAATTTTATTTTGAGGATTTGGAACTAAAATGAATGAAGATGATGAAAAAAAGGGTGAATTGAGAATAATGGAACAAAAATGGGTCAATGACCTAATTGTTCAATTCATACTTTTTTTTAGGGTTTAGGGTTTGGGGCTTTAGGATTTGGGGTTTTAGGGTTTAGGGTTTAGGATTTGAGGATTTAGGGTTTAAGGTTCAGGGTTTAAAATATTTTTAAGGATTAAATTGCAGTGTTTGAAAGAATTTTGCGACACTTTACAATTTTATTTTGAGGATTTGGGACTAAAATGAAAGAAGATTATGAAAAAGAGGGTGAATTGAGAATAATGGAATAAAAATGGGTCATGGACCTAAAAGTGCAATGCAAAACTGCTGAGATGTCGCAATTTTATGACGTGGCACAATTTTTTTTTTGTGAACATAACGGGCTCTGACGTGGACATAACAAGACACGTCACCGCATAACGGGACACATCAGATTCCATTATGGCCACGTTAGCTTTTTTGTAACGACAATATAATGGAGGGACCAATTAGTTAGGCATTTCGAAAATTCGGGGACCGGCTTGTACACTGAGTAAAATTCAGGGACCTATCTGTCACCGTATCCAAAATTCAGGGACTAGAAAGTTGGTTTACTCGTTTTTTTTTGTTTTGTTTTAATTTGTTTCTCAAACTTTCTCATTTGTTCTACCATTAGTTAAAAATTTGATTTCATCTTGTTTTTGTCATTGAGATGAATTATTTCTCTTATATGAATTATAATGAGTGAGTTGATAAAGGAAGAAAGAAAAATTTTCATTATTTGAAAAAAAAATCAACAATTAATTTATCTTCAGTTTATGATTAAAAAAACATTTTTCTTTTTTCTTTTGGCCAACTCACTTATCATGACACATGTGAGAGCAATTTGGATCATCTATAATGCACTATAGGTATAGTGCTGAGAGAGAAAGGAACATGTAGAGAAAGAAAGTGGTTCACATAGACACTTTCTCACTTCATCACTACACCCCTAAAGTACTATAGAGGATTAATTGCGTGTGAGAGAGAATTGGTTCATCTCAACTATCCATGTTAGAAATGACAACATAAATCAGACAATATTATATTTTTGGGACCAAACAGAACAAAAACAATTTTAAGATCAAAACGAAACTGATCTCATAATAATGTGAGGACCAAAATGAGATTTTGACCTAAATAAGATCTGAGAATATCTGAATTTTTTTTTTTTTGTTTGGTCAGTGAGAATATCTGAATCTGAAACAATAAGTTTAAGGATGAAGTGAGAATGGGCTAAAGAGTTTAATTTCTTTGGGCCATATTTTGAAAGTATTTACTTTAAGTTCTATTGTTTTTGGTTGATCATATACTACCTTTTTTTGTTTTTGGTCGAAAATTATTTACTATCATTAGTGGATCGAGAATGAGAAAACATTTTTGTATATTGGGCCAGGCTTAGCTAAAAACCCAATATGATTTCAAATGAAAAACATTGTTTTGCTGGCCATCATTAATCAAAATCTTGCTTTAGCAATTTTTTTTTTTTTTATCTGTTGTCCTTAAAAAGCAAAAAGTTTACCTCATAAAATTAGTTTCAATTATATCTTTAAAGTTTTTTTTTTGGAAGTAGCTCTAAAGTATGAAGTCAGTTTCAATTGTACTCGAAAAGTATTTTTGGTTAATTGTACCCCCAAATTTTTGTTTGTAGAATTAATTTAAAACAAATGAAAGATAAGGGATCAATTTAAAACCCACCCCATACATAAGGGACCAATATGAGACTTTGGCCTTTTGAATATGTGTGGATAAATTTTTTCTTAATCTCTAAGATTGTGAACTACTTAGAGATGCAATTTAATATTTTCTTGTGATATTATTAAATTCTTATCATAATAAATTTAGTTATTATGTTCTTCTTCTTCATCTTTTTCTTGTTTGATTAGAAAGTTTTATGTGGTACTCAAGAGAAGCCCTTAAATTAGACCGTTGAACAATAACTTTTAGACGCTAATATAATTAGAGTTTGTTAATAAGATGAGAGTACCTATTAGCATAGTGCAAAAAACTGGACCGGCTATTGACCCGGTGGAAGGCTCGGGTCACTGGTTCAATGGTTCAACCGCTGGGTCACTGGTTCAACCGATTGAACCGATTTACTTAAAAAATACATTTTCAAATATACATTTTAAATTTAAAATTATTATTTAATTATAATAATATATAATAAACTTTAATTATTTAAATTTATGTTTTAGAGTACATATAATTTAAAATAAAATATTTAAATATCAAATGAATTATATAAATAGTTGAAATATATAAAATATATAGAGTCTTATTAGAAATTTCAAAAATATAAAGGTATGTTTTATCTTTAAAATAATACATTAAAGATAATATTAAAAATATATTTTTTTTAATTTAACAGAGTTAAGTTAAAAAATATTTATTTTCAATATTATCTTTATTAATATCAATAATAATATAAAAAGTTAGTCTTAACAATTTTTTTTATCTGATTTGTAGAGACATTAATTTTAAATTATAATTAAATGTCATTTCTTTTTTGTTTTTGATGCTCCTCGATTCACGCACAATCAGAATTTCAAGTCTTAAACCTCCACCAGTCACTTTCTTCCATTAACTATCTTCTTCTATCTTCTAGGTTAAACCTTGAGCACTTCCCATCTTCCAAATAAACACTGATACACTTTCGGCATTTCACAGGCTTAAAGAAGCTGCATTGTCGTCATTACAGTGCCACAGATTTGCGTTTTCGTCGTCGCAATGCCACAGATCTGCGTTCACGTCGTTACAATCTCACAGATCTGCCATACAAATCGGCTTTCTTCTCCTTCTTTCATGATTTTTCTTCGTTTTTATGCAATCTTGTCTGCGTGCAGTAAGGAAAACAATCTACGGGTGGACGGTTTCTGCTAGACCCGCCGGTTTGACCTGGGATAGCACCGGGTTGATTGTAATACGGTCTAAAGTAGCCATCCGGACCGGCCTTGAACCCGGGTCGCCGAGTTCCGGTCTGAACCGGCCGGCCCGGGTTTACATACTATAATTTTGACGCTAGCAATGTCCATTTCACTCCCAATTTTTGTATAATTCAACTCATATAAATGGATAGGTATAAACTTTGTATTTTTTTAATATTTTGGGACTAAATCATAGCTTTGGAATAAATTTTAAGGACTAAAAAGTAGGCTTTCTTTTTCAATTTCAGGAATGCACATTGTCCAAAAGTATACATATAAGAAATTATAAGTTTTGTGCAACTAATTTGATGCATTTTTATTAAAATTCAAAAACTTTCCATAAATAGAGTCTTGGCTACTAGCCGAGACGTGCCGGCTAGTAGCCGAGACCCTATTTATGGAAAGTTTTATACAAAACCAATTAACACATAAAAAAATGGAAAAAAAAAATTAAATGAGGCATTTTGACGCTAGCAATGTTCATTTCACTCACAATTTTT
>QANZ01001590.1:33027-55988 GCA_003254925.1 Chamaecrista fasciculata | reverse complement strand
TTTGGGCTAGGTATCTCTAGGGTTGTGGTTCCCCAAAGTGGGATAGTTATATATAGGAGTTAGTCAGGAAAGTCAGACTAATTTTCAGAAACCTATTGTGTCACTCTCATATCCATCTTGTGAGTGGGTTTTGACAACTATCTAACACTTTGGAAGAATTCAACCCGCCTTCGTGCTGATTAGCGATGGATCAAGGTAGGTTCTTTATCTTTCTTCGTTTGTGATTAATTCTTGAAGTTATCTTTGTTAAAGATCATGTTTTACAACCATTGTTTTCGCTTTCGCCTTCAGTATTATATATTCTTGTATAATTTCTTTAGTTGGTTGTAATTTTTGGCCATCAAGTGGTATCAGAGCCAAGGTTTTCTGACAATTATTAACTTGAGATTAAATCACATCTTGAATTTAAATGGATTTTTCGTACATGCGAATTTTTTTTTGGTGAATTGCGTTATTATATGTATACATGTGTGTGAGGATTGAGACGAACTTCTGTCTGCATGCGTTTTGCCTGTGCGTCTCTAATTCACCAATTCAGTTGATTATTGATCTAGTTTTGATGTTGCAAGATAAATTGAATTTCTAGGTCAGATCCTTCAATCTTTCAATAACCCCATATTCCTGTGTTTGGCAATTTTTTCTTTTAATATAATATTTATTATATTAAAATATCTAATCACGCCTTCCATTTTTGCGCCGTATGTGGATCAAGTTGTTATGTGTATATATATTTTTGTTTTAATTAATATATATCCATGGGAAAATATGATGGAATGAAGCACGTTTTGCGGTGTATACATATATTGCCGTTAAGGATTTAACTTCAATTTAATAGTATTATTACATGTATAAATACATACGTGCTATATTGGGTGAAACTGTGAGGGTGATTTTCTACCTATATACAATTTTGGATTATTATATATATACATGTGCGAAAATCATGGTATCTTTTACCGTTTTTTTAAAAGTGGCAGATTAATGTATTTTTTATATATTGTTTGTTATTCATGGAGGGTCACGTCTTGTGAGGTTGAAGTTCCGTGATATGAATATATCTTTTATATACATTAATGTTTTTTAACTTATATGTAAATATAAGTTGTTTATATTTTTTATTTTAAATTTAATAAACAAGTATGATATGTTACTAAAGTAACCTCTGTCATATAAAATTTATTAATTTTAAAATAAGAAATAGGTTTTAATCTATGCGAAATAAATATCCTAAAGGAGTTTATTTTGGCCAGATTTTGAGAAATCATGTATTTATTGATTAATTTAGGATAATTATGCTAGTAAAATATTGGACTAAAGAAAAATATTTTACTAGGCCAATTTGGTGTTAGTCAATATTCTTGATTTATTTGTGAGTGTGCCATTTATATGTTATTATTTCATTGTCTAAAGACTGAATAATAATGATATGTTAGGCGACTCAATTAAGACCCAATTTGGTGTTAATTAATATTCTTTATTTGTGAGTGTGTCATTTATATGTTATTATTTCATCGTCTAAAGACTGAATAATAATGATATGCTATGCAACTCGATCAATTAAGACCCAATTTGGTGTTAATCAATATTCTTGATTTATTTTTGAGTGTGTCATTTATATGTTATTATTTCATTGTCTAAAGACTGAATAATAATGATAAGCTAGGCAACTCAATTAAGACCCATATTTATTTATGTGCCATTTTTATTAAAATTTTGCACAAATTTTGGGAATTGGTATCTTGTGAGTTAATTTGTGTATGTTCTCTGTTATATTAAGTTATTGGATTATCTGCTTTAAATTGTATACATGTGCTAAATGAGACAAATTTTAAGAATTGGAAAGAGCGCGTCATGATCGTGCTTGGTTGCTTAGATCTTGACCATGCATTAAGATAAGATCGCTTTGCAGATCTCACTGACAGTAGTTGTATTGTTGAGAAACTTGCGTATCAGAAATGAGAGTGATCTAATCGCATGGGTGTAATGATCATGCAAAATTCCATTCCGGAACCATTTAAGGGAGGCATTCTAGAGGGAACTGATGCTAAGGATTTCCTGAAGCAAATCTCCAACCGATTCGCCACAAACGAAAAGGGTCGAAACAAGCACTACATTATCCAAGCTTGTCTCAATGAGATATAAGGGCAAAGGAAACATTAGGGAGTACATCATGGAGATGTCCAATCTTGTTACTACATTTAGGGTCTTTAAGCTATATTTATCTGATGATTTTCTAGTGCACCTGATTCTGAACTCGCTCCCTGCACAATTTGATCAATTCAAGATTTCCTTTGATACCCAAAGGTAAAAGTGGAGTCTTAATGAATTGATTGTTCAATGTGTGCAAGAGGAAGAGAGGAATAAGGAAAACAAGGTTTGAGAGTGCTCACTTAGCATCATCCTCTGGCGGTAAAGCTTCCAATAAGAGGAAAAGGAACGAGAAAAGGACTGCAGATAATGGAGGATCCATTTAGAATGTCCATTAGAAACAGGATTCTGGTCCTACCTGTTTCTTTTGCAAGACGCATGGACATGTTAAGAAGGATTGCTCCAATTTCGCCGCTTGGCGAGTAAAGAAATGTATGCTTCTCAACTTCATTTGTTCTGAAGTCAATTTAGTAATGGTACCTATTGACGCTTTGTGGGTAGATTTGGGTTCTACTGCTCACATTATGTCTCCATGCATGGCTGCATAAGGAGTCGGATGCCAAATGATGATGAAAGATACATCTATGTTGGAAATGGCAATCGAGCAACTATTAAAGCCATTGGAGTCTTTAAGATTCATTTGTGTAATGGCTTGTATTTGGATTTGGAAGATACTTTTTTGTACCGTCATCTAGACGTAACCTCATTTCTATTTCTTGTTTAAACAAATTTGGTTATACTTGTTTATTTAAAAATGGAATGATTAGTATCTCATTAAATTCAATTGTTGTTGCTAAAGGTACTTTGGTTGATTAGCTTTAAGGATATGGTAAGGAGTATGCTCAGTCATTTCTCCCTACCAGATTTCCTTCGGTGAGAAGCACTTAAGAATGCAGTTTATTTTTTAATAGAGTACTTACAAAAGCAGTTGCTAAGACCCCATACGAGATGTGGACAGGTAAGAAGCCTAGTATTAGACACTTACATGTCTGGGGTTGTCCAGCTGAAGCTCGGCCTTACAAGCCTCTTGAGAAGAAACTGGATTCAAGAACAGTAAGCTGTAATTTTGTAGGATATTCTGAAAGGTCGATGAGATACAAATTTTATGACCCTTCAACTCGTTCTATTTTTGAGACGAGAAATGCCAAATTTATTGAGGATGTTGGTCACAGTGGGAGTGAAAATCTCAGGGAGGTTACATTTGAAGAGGAATATGTAATTATTCCACCTATAGTTACAGTTAACATTGATCAGGTAGTTTCACCTGACATTGTTCAAACTGCAAATGAGGATCCTATAGTAGTTGTGGCTGAACCTGAGATTACTCCTATGGAGGAAGATCATCATAATGATGCTCTTCAACAACCTCAAGAGCAAGTGCCCTTAAGGCGATCCATTAGGGAGAGGAAGAAAGCGATATCGGATGATTACGTTGTCTTTCTTCAAGAACATGATTTTGATGTGGGACTGGACGGTGATCCTATCACCATCAGTCAAGCAAAATCTAGTTCTAACTCTAACAAATGGATTGCAGCTATGGAGGATGAGATGAAATCAATGGCTGATAATGGTGTTTGGGATTTAGTAGAGTTACGTGAAGGTAAGAAACCTATTGGTTGTAAATGGATATTTAAAACCAAAAGGGATTCACTTGGTAACATCGAAAGATATAAGGCACGCCTAGTTGCTAAAGGTTTCACTCAAAAGGAAGGTATTGAATTTAAAGAGACATTTTCTCCAGTTTCTACAAAGGACTCTTTTAGAATCATTATGGCACTTGTGGTCCAATTTGACTTGGAACTACACCAAATGGATGTAAAAAATAGCTTTTCTCAATGGAGACATTGAGGAAACTATATACATGGTGCAACCAGAGAACTTTGAGTCTCATGACTTAAAGCATCTTGTATGTAGACTTAAGAAGTCACTTTATGGGCTGAAACAGGCATCTCGTCAATGGTTCCGGAAATTNTACAAGTTTTATTCATAATATATGTCATATGTATTATTATTTTCTCTTATATGTCATGTTAAAGTCACAAAAAATTAATTTATATTTTAAAATTTATGAATATGTGTCGTGTCGGTGTCGTACGGGTGTCGGACACTGACACGTGTCCGACACGGTGACACGCCTTCAAAATGAAGTGTCCATGCTTCTTAGATTAAAACAAACTCAAACTTTGAGTTTATACATATACACTTAATTAGTGACTAATTAAAATTAAAATATATGAAAGATATGCAAAGTGAGAATATTAATCTGATTGTCTTATATTCGACACGATTTGTAAGTCTGGTTCAATTACACCAACATGGAAGCCGTTTGTTCCAAAAATTAAAAGACGCTTGTTCCATATACTATATTTAATTACAATCACTAATTCCCATCATAAATTTACATAATAGAAATAATTTGCAACCTAATTATTAGTCATTAATTAATAAAAAAAACTTATGTAGCTGTTTTTGCATTCCTCTTTTCACTAAAGAAAAAGCTTATGCCACATCTCCATAGATAGATCTTAGATACTTTATTTGGTAAGAGTACGTATTGTTTTTCATAAAATATTTTACTATTATGTTCTCTTCAATAATTTTTTCAGAAATTATCTTGAATTGTCTCTGTTAGTCAGGATGCACAAGGAAAATATACCAAGAGGGGGTGAATTGGTATTTAAAACTTTTTCTAAGTTAAAAACGAGTTTCAATACAGTTCCTTAAATTAGATTCTCAAAACAATCCCTCTAATATAAATTCATCAGAACAATTCCTTCAAACAATTTCTTTCAAAACAAAGTTCCCTTAGCAATAACAGAATAACTTAAGAACACAGTTACTCAGATAAAACAACTACTTAAACAGATCATCTATTCAAACAGATTGCTAACGAAAGAAAACAGTTCCTTAACTCACAAAAGATAAATGTAAAATATAAAGGAGAAAGGATAAGGAATAATGACACAACAGATTTATACTGGTTCAGAATAAGATACTAGTCCTCAATAAAGGATTTTCTCTTAAGCCTACGTCCAGTCCCCAAACACAAAGTAAGGGATTTTATATTATTGCTGGGCAAACTAACCAAATTACAATTGACACTCAACCACTCACGGATCACCACTGGGGTTTCACACTTTTACAGTTTCCCAAACCACAAGTCCTCGCGGGTAACAATAAGGTTCCTCACAACAACTCCTCTTACAGTGTAATCACTCACGAATAACCACTTGGGGTTTCACAACAACCGAGGGTAGGTAACCTATTACCACTAGGAGGTATACGAACGAATCAAACAGTTTCAAGAAGTATATAGAAGGGGTTTTCTCACAAAGAGATAGGTGTTAGCAATTTTCTATTTGGTGGACTCATATATTTTATATTTTATTTGTACATAATGGGCTATTAAATATTTATAATTAGTCCAATTAATTTATGGATCTCATTGTTATTATTTATGGACTAATTATGTTATTTTATGAGTCTGGGTTAAATAAATAAATAAAATGTGTAGAAACCATAAAGCCCAACCTTGTTGATGGGCCAAGGCTATTTTGGGCTAGGTATCTCTAGGGTTGTGGTTCCCCAAAGTGGGATAGTTATATATAGGAGTTAGTCAGGAAAGTCGGACTAATTNTTATAATTAGTCCAATTAATTTATGGATCTCATTGTTATTATTTATGGACTAATTATGTTATTTTATGAGTCTGGGTTAAATAAATAAATAAAATGTGTAGAAACCATAAAGCCCAACCTTGTTGATGGGCCAAGGCTATTTTGGGCTAGGTATCTCTAGGGTTGTGGTTCCCCAAAAGTGGGATAGTTATATATAGGAGTTAGTCAGGAAAGTCAGACTAATTTTCAGAAACCTATTGTGTCACTCTCATATCCATCTTGTGAGAGGGTTTTGACAACTATCTAACACTTTAGAAGAATTCAACCCGCCTTCGTGCTGATTAGCGATGGATCAAGGTAGGTTCTTTATTCTTCTTCTTTTGTGATTAATTCTTGAAGTTATCTTTGTTAAAGATCAGATCATGACAACCATTGTTTTCGCTTCCGCCTTCAGTATTATATATTCTTGTATAATTTCTTTAGTTGGTTGTAATTTTTGGCCTTCAATAGGTTCACTCAAAAGTGAATTGTCACTAAGACTAAATCCCACAAAGGGTTTCTCACACAGAGATAACACTAAGCAGCTTCACAAAGATATTCTTTTTCAGCGAAATTAGGCTTCTAAACTTTTGAATTCTTCAGCTTATATAGTAGAGCAGCTCAGCAGCTTCTTAAAGAATGTTTCTCGAGACTTGAATACTCCAACGGCTAGGAACGGTAGGATCTTTCATGATTCTCGATTTTCCTTGGCCTTCTTCAATGTCTTGTCATCATTCCATAATTGCTCATCTGGTAATTAAGAATTATAGTCGTTGAGCAGCAATCAGCAGAGTCAAAATATCAAAGTTTAAAAACTTTCCTTGTAAGAGTTTTTTGACCTGACAATCAGCTTATGATTTTCTCAACGTTCATAACACAAAGTTAATAGCATAGAGTGAGATCAGCTCTGGAATGAATTAGAATATAAAGGTCAGCGCACACTTTAGAAACATTCCTAAACAATTCCTTTAATTATATCGATAATTAAGGAATATGAATAATTCTGAGATTTCTTTCCTTCTTTAGACACATAATCATCAGATTTCTCATTTAATGATATTCTAATCTTGTCTTAACATGATCTTTTACTTAATCTTTATTATTTAAGGGTGCGTTTGGATTGACTTACTTTTATAAAAAAGTACTTTTATTTTGAATTTAAGTGCTTAAAACATATTTTAGAGTGTTTGGTTAAGCTTTAAAAAAATAAGGAGAAGCTAATAAAAAAGTTAAAATGCCGCTTTTTCTTGAAGTCACTTTTTGTAGCTTTTGTCAAAAGCCCATGCGGTAGAGGTAATTGAAGATACGGAGAAGCCTTACATTATATTTTTCTGGACAAAAATGTCCCTAGCGAATCTAAAATATCTCATCTCCTACCCTTTTGTCCTTCTAAACAAATCAATCGCAAGAGTGGCAATAGCCAATAGGAAAGTGACGATGAATTCCAGCTCTGTTCTCATCCAATTCATTCATATTCATATTTTGAGTAAATTTCACTTTTTTTTTAGTTATTAAATTTACGTATTAAAATTGCTTTTATAAATTTTCATCCAAAAGCAATTTATATTTTTAAAAGTGCTTTTAAATTATGACAACCAAACACAAATAACTTATTTTTAAAATAAAAGCTCTATAATTAAAAGCTTAAAAAAAAACAAGTGCTTTATTTTCAAGCCAATCCAAACGGACTATACCGAGACTAATCAACTTAATACATATTAAATAGAATTTTTGGCAATTATCAAAACACAAAATGTGAATTAGTTTAATTACAGCAATATAATAATTAATTAATATAATGTTAGGCTTTATGAGTATTTTATGTTTTAGCACTTAATTAAATTAATATAAACATATACAAAATTTATCTCTCAATCTTTGTTATAATTCTTACATAATTTGTTGAAACATCGAATCATTACTATGACAATAATTTGGTTTCATCTATATTTACCTTTCTTATTAAATTTCAAATATTTAATTTTCTTTAATTTATAGATATATTTTCATTACATAAATCATAAATTTATATTTGATAATTTCATTTTGAATTTAGTTTTTTGATTTATTTTAGGTCACATGCTTAAAATAGTCCTAAATGTATGCCCTTAAGTTCATTTTGGTCCTAAATGTTTCCCTTTAGTTTCATTTTGGTCCTAAGCTGCTGAATGTGGTCATATATATATCTCTCTCATTTCAAATCTGAATGCGACAAATTCGGAGCTAAGGTTACCTTAACGAATGTTTTTTTTTTGTCCAATTGGCACAATCAACAAATATGGTCAAATTGGGTTAAAAAATGGATTTGAGACAATTTTTTCAGAATTTTTTACCCTTGGTTCCAAAATCACTTTTGAGCTCGATTTGATCTCATTTGTTGATGTTCTCAACCAGGTAGAAAAAGAACTAGTTAAGAGTAATCTATAGCTCTAAATTCTTCGCACTTGGACTTGAAACAAGATAGATATGACTAACTTTGCTTGTTTAACTGTCAAACAAGTGGCATACTTTAGGGATCCAATTTGACCCTATTTTGCTTATAGCTCTAATTAGAAAGAGAAAGTATTGCCAAAAGTAACATATAACTCTAGACTCGTCACATTCGAACTTGAAACAAAAAAAGTATGATGCACATTCGGTAGTTTATGACCAAAATAAAACTTAATGGCAACAATTAGGACCATTTTAAATATTTTGAAATATTTAAGATCATAATGAACTTAATTAAGGCATATATTTAGAACCAAGTTGAACGTTTTAATATCACTGAAACACCTTCTGAATTTGCAGTATAAGTTTTTAGTAGGTAAACTTAGATCAAGGTTTAATCCATATCCATTCCAACCATAACCATTTCCATCATATATATATTTGTATAGTTTTCCTTTATATATGTACCTCTTTTATATTGAGATAAACCAATAGTTATTGTCAATCAAAAATCAAAATGCATGTATTTCANTTCTTTACCTCCAAAATAAAAATTTCCAAAATAGTGTATACTCAAATTTAGGAGTAACTAATTGTAAATAATAAGTAATTCTGATCAAGAATATATAAGTACACATATATAATTAAGTAATATAATAGATTAATTGTCTTAGAGATGAACTTTGCTTTTGATAATTTATCTATATTTATATATCATCTTTATAAAATAAATGAAGATAACTCTGAATCTACAGTAGTGACTAGTGAAGGAGTGTGTGTTTTGTCTTGTTATATAATTAGTTGTAATATAAGTTAGCATAAAGATACGTACTTAGCTGAAAATGGAGGGTACCCTACCTAAACTTATTAAACAAGTACTCACATACACTGAGGCATCATTGAATATTAAATAGCAAAAACTATCCAACACCAACCCCATGCATGTGATGTGATGTCATGTGTATATAAAGATATATGAGTACGTCTATTTTCTCATCCAAATTAATTTTAACCTATAATTTAATTTGTGGGGATCAGTCCGTCCACGATTCTCTCTCTCTTACTTATACTAACATGTTATTGTCTATAAACTATATAATACAATTATGAATAATATATGTATGTATATGGGAGTGGATTTCCTCCAATACATTACAGGTATAGTGCCGAGAAATAAATAAATAGTTAAAAAGAGAAAGTATCACAGGTGTATTCATTGACATTTTCTCTCTTCAACTGTTCATTTTTTTTCTGAGCATTACACCTGTAGTACACTACAAGTATCCTCTCTTATATATATATACAATATACTTCTCTTACATAGAAATTAATATATGTTTTTTCAGTTTATAATTTCTAAGAATATATATATATATATATATATATATATGCATGCATTAATGCATGTCGTATGTATGACTTGTCATCATCTTGATAACTACTATATATCCCAAATGTGAGTAAAACTTGTTAAACACTTTAACAACTCATTAGCTACCCATCAGTAACAATATATAATTGGTTTGGTGTAACTAGTACAGTATGTAGTACGACCTAACCATTTGTTCTCGCCTAATTATCTCTCTCGTATAAAATTTTCTTAGTTTTTTTTTTCTCGATCCGACTAGCTATTCTATGTATTGATTATCATTAATTTTTTATTTTTGATTAGTTTAATTGTACAAAGTCCACGTATAATAGGATATGGTGACTACTGATTAGTGTGCTGGGTTGGATTAATTAATTATACTGAGCTGGCTTATTGTTAGGAAATCTTTTGTAGTTTAATTATTACTCTTAGTTAGCATTTTGTGTTCGCACTCTATAAATGCATGCTTCCATCCCACACACTTTCAATAATACAACATCATTTCATCATTTCTTTCTAAATCTATGATGGTATCATCAGAACCTCTAACTTCTTTGTGACCTTACTTCTTTTTATTTTATATATGCTGATATGAAGAGTTCTTGTAATATAAATGAGAAAAAATTAAACTACTATTTGGTTCATGAATTGGTTGATATCGAGTTAATAAATCAGTCTTTGTATAATCTAAATACACGATTTGGTCATTGAATATTGCAATCATTGTCAACTGTTTGATTTCTGTGACAATTTGGTCCCTAAAATTTAAACTAATTTTATACTTTTTAATCCCTAAATTTATATAAAATTTATATTTTTTATCCCTAAATTTATGAAAAGCATCTATATTTTTGGTCCTTGAACTTGATCCAGTGATGATCAAATCTCAAATCGTTGACAATTGCGAGTTTCAATTATTTATGGATTGATATTAGTTACAAAGCTGTCGGGATCAAAATTTTATTTAAGATCAAAAGAGTCATAAGATTAATCAAATCGTAGAATTGGATTGATCGAGGTACTACTTTTGAAGTGTATATAATTGTATATAATTAAACCTATAATTACTCAATTAATTTTCTTCTCTCTCCTTCAAGTTGTAGTAATATTGTAATACCTTAAATAGTCAAATTCAATAATTTGATTAATTTCTTCTCTCTAATTAACCTGGTACTTATGTAATGTCTAAACTAGTAAACCACACAAATCAAACATAAAGATTTCATATCATTTTCCGTCAGGCAAAACTAATGGCTTCATAGTTTAGATTTGGGGATTTCAAAATTGGGAATTTGGGGGAGGGAATGCTCCATTTTGGTCCAAGACTTAAGAAACAAAAAAATTTTAATATATACCATCCAAAATGCAAACTTTTACTCTTCAAAATTAAAAAAGAAAAAGGTAGGATAGGTGGGATCCATAATCTTACGATCCCATTACAATTTTGCAAGCGATCTTGACTGCTTGACTAGTTAACATAGTAGATATTTAAGGACCAAAAAAGTAAATTTTCTCTACATAAATTTAAGATTGATCTTAGTGTATATATCATCAAGCTAAAGTTGAAGGCTTGTTGGGTTGGACGAGCCAAAAAGGTAACGTGCATGGTTGGTTATAGAATCACAAGTCATAAGTTTATACCATGGTGTGTGAGCATCGTACAACTTTATTATTGATGCATTGGCAAATGCACATTAGCACATGTGAGAGGGCTATGTTGCTTGTGCTATATATATATCTACTACGTACCCTCGTGGACCCATCTCTATCTCTATGTTGAAGAGGGCGTTTTATAATAATAAGTGTGTTCATATGTATACGTTACGTTGGAAGTCTTATTATATAAACCTTCTTAAAAGATAAATATATGTGTTCAGATTTTGAGAAGGGTTAAGGGTGTATTTGCAGGATTCTAGCATTATAAGTTTCAATATTTGAATAGAAATGAAAAAATTAAATTAATTACTACTGTTTGAATCTTATATATAATAATTAGAATATCTTACTTCAGATGACAAGTATTTTCAATTTTTTTTTTGTTTAGAAAAGCTTTAAATAAAACTAAAAATGATGAATAATATAAATAAAAACTATGCTATAAAGTATTAATTAATGTTTCAACTACAAAGAACTCTAGAGAAATCAAATTCGGAGAATCTGATTTCTGATGTAATTGGTTAGTGTACATTATTTGATTTATTTATATAAGAAAATGTCAATCAAATAAATAGTCTAAAATATATATACAGTTTCAAATAGCTCTTAATTAACTTGGTTCTTAAAGTTTTGTAGTTGAGTCATCATAGTTTTCAGAATTTTCAATTTAATTCTGATTAGACTTTTAATTTATCAATATGTCATTAACTTATTCTCCGTCCACATATACACTTTAATTAAATATAGGTTGAATGTTCAAATTGGTCCTAAATGTATACCCCTAAGTTTATTTAGGTCCTAAATATTTCAAAAGTTTCATATTGGTCCTAAATATTTCCATCAAGTTCCATTTTGATCCCTAACCACTCAATATGATAATATTTTTCTCGTTTCAAGTTTGAATGTGATAAGTCTAGAGCCATGGGTTTCTTTCAAATAGTACTTTTTGTATTCAATTGGGATCGTCAACAAATAATTAAAGTCAATTCAAGTCCCAAAACTGGACCACTCGTATCATGGTCAAATAAACAAAGTTGGTCATATCTCACTTGTTTCAAATTTGATTCGACGAGTTCAAAGCTATATGTTTCTTTTAACAAGTCATTTTTCTACCCAATTAGAACTGTCAATAAAAGAAGTCAAATTAGATCCAAATGTGGGTTTGAGACATTTTTTTCATAATTATTTTTACTTTTTGGTCTCAAACCCACTTTCGAACCTTATTTAACCTCATTTGGTTATAATCCAAACTGAGCAAAAGTACTTTGTAGTTATAAACTCGTCACATTTAATTTGGACTCGAGATAAGAGAGACATGACCAACTACAGTAAAATGAGCGATCGACTTTTGAGACCCAATTTAACTTGTTTGCTAACAATCCCAATTAGTTAGAGAAAGTTAATGTTAAAAGCAACCCACAGCTTTGGACTCGTTAAATTAGAACTTGAAATAAGAGAGAAATTACCACATTTATTAGTTTGGGACCAAAATGAAACTTGATGAAAATATTTAAGATTAATAAAAAAATTCTGAAATATTTAAGACCAATTTGAGCATTCGACCTTAAAATATATTATTCATGTTAGTTTAGTTTAGGGATGACAATGGTTTAGGGTATTTAGGGTACCCGTCCATATCCGTTTGGAAAACTTATCCGGTATCCGACGGATACCGGATATCGGATAGGATACGGATAATGAAAATTAAATATTTTTCGGATATTGGGCGGATGCGGATATTACCTTTGGATACCCTATATCCGTCCGAAAAGAACGGATAGTTAGGGTATCCGATATCCGATACCCTATTATTTATTTAATTTTTATATTTTACATTCAATTTAATATCTTCTATATAATTATTTAATTATATTTATATTTTTTATATATAATCATTTTTTAGTTACTTTATATTTAATTATTTTATTTTAAAAAAGAAATTTAAAATATAAATAAATCATAATTTTATTTATTTATTTTAGTTAGTGGGTATTGGATATCGGGTACCCGGTATATCCAATTTATAAAATAGGATACCCTATCCTATATTTATAATTTTTTTGGATATTTCGGATACCCGTCGGATATCGGATACGGATACTAATTTATCGGATACGGATAGGGTGCGGATATTGGATTGAGTGAACGAATACGGATACGAATAGTGACAAAACCACCGGATACCCTATCTGTTGTCATCCCTAGTTTAGTTAACAAAAATTAACAACTGACATCCTGTTTAGTAGATTTCACTCCATATATCACATTACTTGCACGTCTCTTGTTGGCAACAATAATTGATATTCAAAGAAGTACTACTAGTAGAATTTAATGATACATTAATGAACGTTTATAATCATATGAATTGAATTAAAATTATGAATTGGCCAAAAAAAAAAGAATTAAAATTATGAATCTAATTCAGAAAGGATCCCTTCACTAAATAACAGAAGTAAACTACACATAATATATATATATAACCAGTTATTTATTGGCATTGGTTTGTTTGTACCATTTTGGCCTAACTATTGTCTTGTACAAAATTTGATATATAAAAACTCCAAAATCAGACAAAAAAAACTCAAAAAAAAAAAAAACAATTTACTGAGTTGATCAATTTCTATATAACCTATGATATATATTTATATGTACTGATGATGAATTCCTTATTCCAGTGACCATAGCTTCTTCTTCTTGTTCTTATTTTGGTGAGTGGTACAGCTTCTTTATTTACTCTGACCTACTTTTGTTATAAGCAATTACTCTTTTATCTCAATATTAATATTATAGGTTAATTAATAAGTTAGATATAATAGCAATTATTGGTATAGTTAGGGTATTTTACTTTCTTTTTTGGACTGGATAGTTAGGGGTTTAATTGAGAACATTGACACAAACACTAACAGGCCCAAGTATTGATGGTACGGTCCAGCCCTGTAAAATTATTAACTAATATTTTTCAGTCAAACACATTTTTTGGTCCCTAATATTTACTTCAAGTTCTGTTTTGGTCCCTAATGTTTTTTTATTCCATTTTAGTCCTTAATGTTTCCTAAAAGTTTCATCATTGGTCCTTAACTATTGAATATAGTCATATATCTTTCGTTTTAAACGCTAATGTGATTAAATCAGAGCTACGAGTTAAATTTGATGAGTTCTTTCTTTCACCAATTGGATTTATCAGCAAATGAGGTTAAATCGAACTTGAAAATGGGTCATTTGTTTCATAAATTTGGTCATATCTCTTTCGTTTCAATTTTGAATGCAATAAAATTAAAATTACAAATTACTCTTGATGAGTTCTTTCTCTGTCCAGTTGGGGTCATTGAAAAATGAGATCAAATAATGCTTTGAAAGTGAGTTTGGTCAAAACATCAATATTAACTTTCAGAGTACTATTTGACCTCCTTTGTCAATGACATCAACTAAACAAAGAAAGAACTCGTCAAGAGTAACTTGCAGCTCTGGTTCTGTTGAGAGATATGAACAAATAAATGAAACAAGCGATCCATTTTTAAGTTTGATTTCATGTTTGATTTGACTTCGTTTGGCGATGACTTTAATTGAGAAAAAAAAAAGAAACTCATCAATTTTAGCTCGTAATTCTACTTAATTGCATTCGGGTTCGAAACGAGAGAGGTATGATCATATTCAATAGTGAGAGACTAATGATGAAACTTTAAGAAAACTAAGGACCAAAATGGAATAAAAAGCCATTAGGGACAAAAACAAAACTCGGGATAAATATCATGGATCAAAACAGGGTTTTGACCTTTTTTTACACTCATGTAAGTATGGCTGCCCGGATTTGGTTGTATATATTGATACACATGTAGAAGATACACACGTGGAGGACAAGGGTGTTGAAGAAGTAGACGAAGATGTGGAATCCGATGATGCTTTAAATCTGGATGATGATGAGGAAGACGAGCACATTGATTTTTTGAAGCAAAACATTGAAGGTCCAGATGATGAAGATATTTTTGCTTCAGTAATGGGTGTAGAGGTTAATGAACGAAGAGAAGATGTGCCTGGTATTGTTAATCTACCTATTGGCTTTGAAGAGAATCTTGATGTAATAGACTTCACTGAGTTTAATGAAGGAGACACCTGGATTGATCAAGTAGGAAGCCCACTCGGCTCAGATGAAGATGAAAGACTGAAGTTGCCTGAGTTTAATGAGGAGGTCGACATGGAAAATCCAAGACTGGAAGTGGGAATGCAGTTCAAGAATGCAGCTGTTTTTCGAAAGGCTTTGACGGAATATTGTGTCCAACAAGGTGCGGACTTCAAATGGAGGAGAAACAAGCCTGACAAACTCTCAGCTTGTTGCAAGAATGATGAGAATTGTGGGTGGAAGATCTATGCATCAAAGAATCAGTCAAATACAATACAGATTAAGACCTTCCACGAAGAATGCAGATGTGGAAGGACTTTTGATAACAGTCACGTCAACTCACGATATCTAGCCCATAAATTCATTGATGAGTTTGCTGATAATCCCGAATGGAAGGTGGCTAATGTGAAGAAGTCAGTGAGAAAAAAGATATCGGTGGACATATCTCATCCCCAAGCACTCAGAGCAAAAAGAATGGCTAAACAACACTTGGAGGGTACTGAAGCTAAACAGTATAAGAATCTGCGAAACTATGCTGAAACTATAGTTGCTACAAACCCAGGAAGTTTTGTCACGATTCAAGGTGAGACTTCAGAAGAGGGAGTGTTAACCAGGTTCAAGAGGATGTATATTAGATATCATGCTCAAAAAGTTGGTTTCTTGGCTGGTTGTAGACCCATCATCGGGGTTTGATGGTTGTCACTTAAAAGGGAGGTTTGGTGGCCAGCTACTTGCAGCAATTGCAAGAGATGGAAATGACAATATGTTTCCAGTGGCTTTTGCAATTGTTGAGCAAGAAACCAAGGACTCTTGGACTTGGTTCATGGAGTGTTTCAGTTATGATTTTGGAGATCTGAGCAACATGGTGTTTGTTTCTGATAGGCAGAAGGTTAGTATTTATTGTGTGCTTGCTCATTCATTTTATTAATTTTGTCTTTTAACTGAATTTAATGAAGTTTATTATTGTAGGCATGCTTGAATTTAATGAAGTTTACTGTGTTTATTGTACGCTTGCTGGGCTGGTTATCTGCAGTATTAGTAGAAAAGTTTAGTGTGTTACGTTGGTTATCTGCAGTATAAGTTATATTTTTTTTTGGTAATCTGCAGTATAAGTTCTTTTTTGGTAACTTTAACAATGAATAACAGTTCCATCATCCTAAAGGTCATGTTTCTTCATGAGTTTACTGTATATTTTTTTATCTTATCACTTCTTAGATGAGAGACTAAATTTATTATAAATGAATTTGCCTAATTTTAAACTCAATTTTATGTCTTTTATGTAGGGGCTAGTCGATGTATTTGATGAGCTTTATCCCAATGTCGAGCACCGATATTGCATGCGACATATGTATGCAAACTTCAAGGCTACTTACAAGGGAAAAGAATTAAGAGATGCTATGTGGGCGTGTGCCTTTGCTACGACACCACAAGTATTTGAGGCAAAGATGGAAGTTGTGAAGAAGCTTAATGATCATGCATACAATGACTTGAGGAAGGTGGATCCTAAGTTATGGAGTAAATCTCACTTCACTGAGAGGGCTTTATGCGAAGATCTGACAAATAATATTTGTGAATCATTCAACACCTACATCCGGGAGGCTAGAGAGATGCCTATCATTTCAATGTGTGAATGGATCAGAGAAAAGCTCATGAATAGGTTCTATATCAAGTTTAATGGAATGAAGAGGTTCGGTGGTCCGTATTGTCCCAATATTTTAGATAGATTAGAAAGGATCAAGAACGATGCTAGACATTATACTGCAAGCCCTGCGGGAAGGTTAATTTACGAAGTTAATTCCAATGATGATCGTCATGTTGTTGACTTGGTGAAGAAAGAATGTAGTTGTAGGCTGTGGGGACTTACAGGGATACCTTGTAAGCATGCAGTGTCTGCTATCCATTGCAGCATGCGAAAACCTGAAGTATTTATACATGAGTGTTATAGCATGGGCACTTATATGAAGGCATATGCTGAGATAATACAACCCATGCCAGGGGAAGACTTATGGGTAAAGTCCAAAGATCCTGAACTATCTCCTCCTGTTATTCTTAGACCTCTAGGGAGACCGAAGAAGTTGAGGAAAAGAGCACCAGATGAGCCACGAAACCAATACTCACTTAGCCGCAGATCAACCCCTGTGCATTGTGGAAAGTGTCACAAAGTGGGACACAATTCGAGATCTTGTAAGTCCTCGATCACTGGTGAAACAAACTATCAAAAGAGGATGAGATTGAAGAAGCAAAAGGTATTAGTGTTTATTTTGCAGAGTCTGTTTTGTTGGTTATTTAAATACTTGTAAGTACCTTTTCTTACGTGCATTCTCGGTTTCAGGCTGATTTTGCTGCTGCTACTAATGGTGCCACTGCTTCTGTTTCTGCTAGTGTTGGTGCCACTGCCACTACATCTTTGAGTCAACAACAAAAAATTGCACCAAAGAAGCAGAAGCCTAGTAACTATATGCCACCACAACCGAAGGACATTCATGGGAGGAGAACAGGAAAAAATCTACAGTCCAAGGTATCATTGCAGCAATTTCCTATATTACTAGTTTATATTGAAAGTGAGTTGTACCTGTTAGGCTAATTGTGACTTCGGTTTGTGCTAATTATAATTTTTAGGCTCCTATATCGGTTAGTCAGCCAACAAAACAACGTGAAAAAATTCCATTCAAGGTTTGTGTATCCTCCCTTTTTTGAAGGTTACTATGAATGCATTTTTACACTTACTTTTAAACCATTCCCTATGTAGAGAAAGGTATCAAGTAGTCAGCCCCTGCAGCAAAGTGGAAGTTCAGGTCAAGGATCATCAAGAGGTGGAGGCATGGCATCCAACACACGAAGCAATAGTCCTTTGAAGAGTGGTCCTATCACTCGAAGCAATTCACCATTCAAGAACAAAAACCCGAAGAACCTGAGATTATTGTAGCTTGTTTTGGGAGTTACTTTATTTTGGGAGTATATAAACCAATTGGGGATATTTTGGTATATAACTATTTTGGGATAGGACTTACTTTATTTTGGGATTGAAGATCAAATACAGAGTTTGTATTTGATTGATAGCTTAAGTTTCATTTTCTGGATGTAATGACTACTATTTCAATTTGTGAAGTTGATTTAGAGATGCTCGGAGACTCTTAAAATTTTATGAGTATTATCATTTTATGAAGTTGAATCAGTGAAATAGCAGAAGCAGATTTTATGAGTTGCAATTTGATAACAGTGACGTTGAATCAGTGAAATAGCAGAAGCAGATTTTATGAGTTTCAATTTGATAACAATGAAAGTTGTGACAGAAGCAGATTTTGAATGTGGGAGGTTGCATTTGTTTACAAATATACTACTAGCCACTTTGAGTAACAATTGAGCAAGAAATTTAAGTAAATGTTGCATTTGTTTTGAAGTCAGTGAGGTTGTATCATTCCATAAATGATTAAAAAGTATCAAAATTTCACATCTAGATCAAGTTTTCCCCAATTTCACATCTACATTACAAAATCAATGAAAGCCAACAAGTTATATTGTTTTTCCATTAACCATAGCCATAAAGTTCAACCTTAAATCAGAATTAACCATTACAAATAATAATCTAATTAATTATAGTCATGAAACTAAGCAAACAACACTCTAATTAATTAACCTTAACACTCTAATAAAAAGCATCATCCTAGACATTTGTTGTCAATTTTTCAAACCATTACAAACAACAATCTACATCAAGGTAAATAGTAGCCATTTTTTGGCATTTTTCCACTAAAATTATTAATTAGTATAACAATTACAAACAAGAACCATGATCCAAGTGCAATTTTAACCGCAATCTTTTCTCTTCTTCTACACTGCATCACTTCTTCAGCCAACTTCATATTCTCATATTTAACTAAAATCATTTCATCTTGAGCTCTTGAAGTCATCCCTTCTTCCTTCTCAAGTTTGGCATTTTCAGCTTCAAGTTTGTCAATTTTCTCCAGCACCTTAATGCCCATTTCTACACCTCGTTCACATACTCTCCCATCAAACCATTTAAAAAAGCCACATTGATTTGGCTGCAAAAACAAAGTCCAAAATGACAACAAATGTAAGGACATAGATACATAGCACAATTGTATAAAAAAACTTGAAGATACAACTTTTGTTATGACCAAATCTGGCTAAAGAAGCAAACCTGGTTTGATGAGTATAGGACATATATAGGACATATATACTTTGGGGTAAGTCAATTGTTAAAATAGATATTTTCTTCTTCTTAACTAAAATAAGCATATCGGGTAAGTCAATTGTTAAAATAGATAAGATTGGATAAAGATGAGCGAGGATGCTTGTGAACTATACACACTTAAATGATACCTTCACAAAACTGACCATTGCATGCATATTTAAACCTAGTCTTTTTATTGTACGTTATAATATAAGCTAGATGTGGAAAAACTCATGATATAGTTGGTTTGATGCTTTCTTCTGCCTATATAATATTCACTTTCAAAAGCAAAAAGAAAAAAAAAAAAGCATTCCTAAAATTTTTATGAAGTTGGCTCATTATCCAACCTCTTCAAAACACATACAGGCATATCTAAAATTTTTATGCAGGAACTAATGAGATCATGGTAGTAATATGATGGCATTATCAGAACCATTTGATAAACTTCAATAAATGGTTAGAGCCAATCAGTTTGGTTTCCTCAGAACGAAAAACCTGTTGACAATCTTTATCGTGAAGAGATCTGAGAACAGAGACATTTATATATTTCCATGCAACTTATTAAGCAAGACATAAAGGCTGCCATGTTTGTCAGTAGTGTTTTGGCTCACAGAATTTCCTCACTATGGCCTTATTTCTTAAGAAAAAAAAATCTTGACGGAATAAAAATGGCAGCCTCCATCAAACCAGAATAAACGGATTCTAATTCCTTCATTTTCTCCTCAACCAAGCATGGCCAAGAAAAGCAATGGTGACACAACCAATCCTTTTGCAGTCTCAAAACAAAAAAAGTGAAAAAGACCAAAATAGCTAGAAGAATGCATTATTAACTATGCTATGAGCTACAGCAAGCTATTAATAACTATGCCTCCTCTTAACCGAGGAATGCATAAAACCTAAAATAATTTGTCACCATTCCCCACGGGAAAGATAGGAATAAGCTCCAAAACACTATCTGACCATAAAAGGATATGAAATGAAAATGGGTAGGCAAACATAGCTCCAACACAAGTCAACTCAGCAACAAAAACTACAAATAACAGATAAAACTTGAAAAAATAAGAATAATGAGTCTATGTACCTTTTCGTTGAGAAATCCAAGCACAAACCCTCCTCTGACTTCACAGTATCATCATCGTTCTTGTCTGGATTTCAGAAATTTAGGGTTTTGACGAAGACGCAGAGAGGCACGGTTTTGAGGAAGACGAAGATGAAGACAGGCATGAATCAGACGAACACAAGACGCAGAGACAGGCACGATTCAGACGATTTTCATTTTCGATGAAGCGATTTGGTTGAGAAGAAGAAGGATGAAGCGATTTGGACCCAGAGAGATGAAGATGAACGAACACGACGAAACCCAGAGAAGAAGAAGGATGAAGGTCCGTTAAAATTGACAGAAAATGTTAAGAGGGTACCAAAGTGTTAAAGGTCCAAACCTCAGGGTACCAAAGTGTCAAGTTTCAAACCACAGGGTACCAAAGTGAAATAGGGTCAAACCACAAGGTACCAAAGTGTAATTTACCCTTATTATTAACTACTAAGGTTCACACCTGGAAAAAGAAAAAAAGAAAATGATAAATTAAAATTAGGATTGTTAAACAATTTGAGCCGACCCACCAAACATAACCCAACACACAAGTTTGGATTAGTTTAGTTTGGGTTGAAGGATTGATTTAGTTTGAAAAAAATGAGCTAGCAATAGTTTAGGTCGAGTTGCAGGTGTTAAAATTATGGAGCCACTTAACCCAACCTACCAACTCACACGATTTATTATTTTTTTTTTTTTACTAAAACGTTACATTTTGTATATTGAATCTTTACTTAGAGTATATAATTCAATGCAAAAGTATACTCTAATTCAATGCAAAAGTCTAATGTTTTTTGATATAATTTAACTTATAAAATATTATTTTATTGAAAAGGTTAACATCTAACTTGTGCTACACACTAATTTCAATTTTAATTTCAACTACGTTAAATATAAATATATGACTTTCATAAATTTTGCTCATATTATTAACTTATTTTATTCACATGACAATAATAAAGATTTTTTTTTATTAAAATTTGAATTCAAAAGCATTGAAAAAAAAATATTATTAAGTGAAATATATTATTTTGATAAAAAAAATTTATTTGTAAATTAGAATGAGGTAACACGTGAGTCCGCTCAATTCAACATATTACTCTTTAATTTCAGATGATTTAAGTTGAAATAATTTTTCTTTAAAACACAATCTAAACTAACTTGCCTTTAAAATATTTGAGTCCAACTCAACCCGCCGCTCTGTCCCATCCAACTTACCTGTGAATACTTGTATAAAAATTATGTTCAACTTAATTAATTTGAATAACACCCCTCAATCTTAAAATTCATTTTGTAGCCCAAGCAAGATATGGATGTAGTTTTAATTTTGGCCATTCAGATGTAGTTTTTAGGCTAACGTGCACTTTTGGTCCCATAACTTTGACAAAGGTTTCAATTTGGTCCCATCACTTTTTTTGTTGCAATTTTGGTCCCATAACTTTGGCAAAGGTCTCAATTTGGTCCCATAACTTTATTTGTTGCAATTTTGGTCCCATAACTTTTGAAAACGTCTCACCGTTGGTGTCAATACTGATTTCCATCCATTATCTGCCGTTAAAGATGATCTGACATACTGAGTTGGATGATGACGCGACAAATATAAGTGAAGTTATGAGACGGATGGAAATCAGCTTGGGACCAACGGTGAGATGTTTTTAGAAGTTATGGGACCAAAATTGCAACAAAAAAAGTTATGGGACCAAATTGAGACCTTTTCCAAAGTTATGGGACCAAAATTGCAACAAAAAAAGTTATGGGATCAAATTGAAACCTTTGCCAAAGTTATGGGACCAAAAGTGTACTTTGGCCTAGTTTTTTATTTCAGCTCATTATTTAACTTTTCAAGAACCAATTTACATGTATATTCAAAGGGATATATTATTCTTGGCCAAAAAAAAAAAAGGGATATATTATTCCACCAAAAATAAAAGGGATATATTATTGATTTCAAAATTTCAAAAATCTACAATGTTAATTATTTTTGAGCTTCGCTTTTTTAGCGATGTTCAAATAAATAACAAAATAACAAAACTAAAATAGCAGGTGGTGTTCCGTGAATTATTTTTGAGCTTCGCTTTTTTAAAAAAAAAAAAACTGATATTTGGGCTTTCACCAAAATATGGATTACTGCAAAGAACATTTTTGTGGACTTCAATCCTCAGCCAGAGATTGGGCTGTAATTTTTGAACTGTTAATGACTATAAAAGAAGTGTTGAATAAATGAAGAAGCAGAGTCACGGTGATAATAATTAGAATTATAAAAGAATTGTTGTCTAGCCCTTCTCAAAAAAAAAAAAAAAA
>QANZ01001590.1:2199-14329 GCA_003254925.1 Chamaecrista fasciculata | reverse complement strand
AAAAAAAAAAAAAAAAAACTTTAAATGACCAACTTGATAGTAAATTGGTATGCCAGTAGTTAAAAAGAAGTTTTAATCCATAAAAATTAGAATAAATTACTATTTTGTTTTTTGAACAGGAACAACAGGAACTATACCTCTACTCTCTACATATGCTTAAATTATAAAATGTCATATTTTATTTCAAAAAGATGCACAAAATAATTTCAAGATAATATCGGTTTTTTTTCAATATAAATAATTTAGGCCAAACCTCATTTTGATCCCTAATATTTATCTTAAATTCTATTTGGTCCCTAATATTTTTTCTGCTTCATTTTAGTCCTTAATGTTTCCCAACAATTCTATTGTGGTCCTTAATAAGTTCCATGATTAGTCCTTAACTATTGAATGTTGTCATATCTATCTCATTTTAAGTCTATATGAGGCGAAGTGAAAGTTACGAGTTACTCTTGAGTTTTTTCTTTACTCAATAATTGAGACTGTTGGCAAACAATGTCAAATCAGACATGAAATCAAGCCTAAAAGTAGACTGTTTGTTTTATAAAGTTGGTCATATCTCTCTCATTTCAAGTCTGAATGTGACAAAATTAGAGTTACATGTTACTATTGACGAGTTATTTCTCTATTCAATTGGGTTCATCGACAAACAATGCTATATATATTACCCCCAAGTGGATTTGGTCAAAACACCAACACCAACTTTTAAAATATTATTTGACCTCGTTTATTCATCAAATTCAGACTTGAAATAAAAACGATATGACAAGCTTTAAAAAACAAGCGCTCACTTTTGGGCCCTTATTTTAAGCATAATTTGACCTCTTTTTATTGACGGTGTCAATTAAGTGGAGAAACAACTTGCCAAGAGTAACATATAACTCCAATTTCATCACATTCAGATTTGAAACAAAAAGATATGATCACATTCGGTATAGTAAGGGACCAAAACAAAATTGTTGGGAAACAATAACGACTAATCAGAACGAAAAATACGTTAGAAACCAAAATAAAATTTAGAGTAAACATTAAAGACTAAAATGAATTTTTGACTAATAATTTATTAACAAACATTTTAGAAAACGTTAACTTAGTGTCTTCAAAAAATATGAGTATGAAAGAATGTAACAATATATTTGTTAGCATTTTTGGTGGACTAAAAACTATATACTTTGCTTCTTGCAAGGACTAATGAATATGTCGTTTAATTTTTTAAAAAATTAAATTATATATTATATAATATTTTAAGGATCGAATTGTCAACTCGATGATATTTTAAAGATGAATTATTACTTTACTCATCTATATTTTAAATTATATAATTCATGAATCTCTCATGAAATTGGATATTCCATTTAACTAATCCTCTTTTATTTTTCCTGGCAACAGTTAGATACCCTGGACAAGCCATGTTAATACCACAGCCTTTGAACTCACAGTCCTGCAACTGCATCATCACTTCCCTTTTTCTTCCATTTCAAAGGAAATATCAATGTAAAGATGAAGAAGACAACGGAAAACTGTTCATAATAAATGTAACATTAAATAAGACATTTTTAAGAACAAAAATTATATTTCTCTACATGAAAAATTAAAATTTTCTTTTTTTAAAAAAAAATAGAACGGATTTGTGGTTATCAACATTTCATGAGTTCTCTGTAATTTATCAAATTTTGATAACTGGTTTAATCATTAATTAATACACATAAATGGTCATTTTAGTTCTCAAACTATAGAATTAATATACATAATTAGTTTTATTTTGATCCTCAAATTATGAGGTCAGTTTTATTTTAGTCTTCAAACTATTTTTTAAGTTTAGTTCTCCTATGAGATTAGTGTAACAAATTAAGAATTGTGTTCTTTTTTTAAAACAATAAATGATCAAAATGCAAAAGAATTTTTTTTGTACTATTCTTTAAAGAACTGAACTGAGCAATGAAATGACGAGTGAGAAGTAAATAAATAACGTATCTTAATGAGGACAAAAACTGACACGCGTACGGTGGTGATGACGTGATCAAAATGATCTGAACAGTTATATGTGTGACCAGGAGATGTGGAACTGTGGAAGCCATCTTGACATAACTTTCTTTCCTTTATCCGTACACATTTCACTAGGTGATACCAATAATTCAATACAGAATTCAGGTCAAAATCTCAAATTGGTCCTAAATATATGGAATAGATTTTAAATTGATCTTAAATATTTCTTTATTTCATGTTGGTCCTATATATTTATATAATTTTTTAAATTAGTCCCACACATACTTCTAAGACGCGATTTTATCATATTTACTAATAATTTCAACTAAGCAGAGAAAGAACTCTTCAAGAGTTAACACATAATTTGAAATCGTCATATTCAAATTTGAAACGAGATAAATATGATTAATTTCACTTATTTGATTATGAAATGAACTGCCTACTTTCGAGAGCTAATTTGACTTAATTAATTTTTTACGGTCTCAACTGAATATAGAAAGTATTCCTCAAAGTAACACGTAACTCTGATCTGTCATATTCGAACTTGAAATAAGAGACATTTGATCACTTTAGGATTGAGAAATTATGAAAACATATGAAAGTAGTATGAAACAAATGAAATGTTTATGACCAATTTAAAATTTATCCCATACATTTATGACCAATTTGAGATTTTGACCTATAATTTATTATACCTTTTATTATTGGCAAAAGACCCTTTCGTGTCCTTAACGTTTGGAGTCAGTTTCAGTTATTCCCCTAACGTTTGTTTTGTGTCAATTATGCCCCCAATGTGAAACATTGATGTCAATTATAGCCTAACCTCAATTGTTTTTGGGGCCAAAGTTCTATTTTGGTCCCTCAAGTTTGCTGAAAGTTTTGTTTTAGTCTCTCAAGTCTTTGTCGAACTTTTCTGCGAGATACACAGCGGCCCCGACGACTATGAAAATTCCTAATCCAAGGTTTTTTAACCTCCCGAGTTCAATGGCGGCCTTCATTTTGTGAACAAATGACTGAAAAAATGATTTTCGGCGACTATGTAATTTTTCGGCGGCTTTCCAGTCATTTTTTTCACAAAATGGAGGCCGTCATTGAACTTAGGATGTCAAAAACCTTGGATTAGGAGTTGTCGTAGTTGTCGGGCCCGTTGTGTATCTCGCCGGAAAGTTCTCCAAAGACTTGAGGGTCCAAAACAGAACTTTGAGCGAACTTGAAGAACCAAAATAGGACTTTGACCCAAATAAAAAATTGAAGTAGGGTATACTTTTGATACCAACGTTTCACATTGGGGGGACATAACTGACACAAAACAAATGTTAGGGGCATAACTGAAACTGACCCTAAACGTTAGGGGCACGAAAGAGTCTTTTGCCTTTATTATTTTAGTTTCAACTAATACCAAATATAAAAATGGAAGATCAGAAAGAATTTAAACTTTTCGAAATTAAAATTCTAGCAAAAAAATATTCATGTACAAAAAAAAACTTAAAAACTCAATAATATTTTTTTCTAAATTGAAAGATATTTAAATAAAATTTGAAGAGATTTAAAAATAAATATTATCAAGTCAAAAGATAGAAGTGAACAACTGTTCCAATGAACTATAAATTTTTTGTAAAAATTGAACCAAGTCACACTTATAAGTTAAATTGGTTCGGGTTTATCAATTTAGTAATTTTTATGAATTGTATATGAGTGGGTCGGTTGTATGTTTATGTTTTGGCAAAACTATATTAGATATAGTTATATTTATAATATTATTTTTTTGTTAATTATATTTTTAAAGTTTTATATTTGTCTCAATTATAATGCTTAACACTTTTTAAATCATTAACGAAAAATATTGATGTTAACATTTTTAGAGATACAATTGATATGAATATGAAATTTTAGAGATAGAATAATACCATAATAAACCAGAAAAAAAAAGTCACTCACTAGGTCATCGTTTTCCATTAATAATTTAGACAATGTTAAACTTTTGGGTATAATTGAAACAAATATAAAACTTCATAAGTATAATTGATAAAAAAAAAAAATCAATAATGCAACTGACATTCACCCCATATTTTGGACATACCAATATTATTTTTCCCTTATATTTTTTAAAACCAATTCAAACAACATATATATAAAAATACATTTATTTTTTTATATGCTTATATATATAAGATCATTATTCAATTTAAATTATACAAATATATATAAAAAATAATTAATTTAATACAGTTTTTTCATATAAAAAATATAAACAAACTGGTGAATTTCAACTCAATCATTTACTGATTAAACTAGTTTAAATTAAAAGGTTTGAAAAGAATAAAATTTAACAATAAATGAGAAAAAATATTATTTAATTTCTAAATTTAGAACAAATTAAAAAATTAATCTTTAAATAATTAAAATATATTATTTAATAATTAATTATTAAATGATGAAAAGATACGATTTGATTTCTAAAATATCATAATAAATTAATAATTAATGATTTAGTTTTATGACAATTTATCTCTGAATTTAAGTTAATTATATATTTTTTATTCTTAAATTTATATTTTTGAAGTTCTAAATTTTTTATATTTTTATTCTCTAAATTTGATACAACACCAAATTATTAATAATTACAATAATAACTATCAAAATATATATTTAAATTATTTTAAAATAATTCATCAATTCAACAAAAATTTATAGATAAAAATTAAAATTTTTCACATTTTTTTTCACATTTAAATTTATAGGTGTATAATGTATTCACCCCTATCTAATAGATTTCGACATTTCGTATAGAAAAGGGGGTAAAAAAGAAAAAAGAAAAATAAACAAGTGGGGCCTCATGATATAGAGCTCGTTTTTGCCGTCGGATCAAAACAGTGAGGGAAAGTGGTGGAAATCATGGCCGTTGATGATTGATAAGACTTAAAGAATTGTTTTGGCGTGGACCCCTTCTGTCATTGGTAACATCATAAATGTTAGTACTTACTCAATAAATCAATCACCACAAATAATTCAAATCAAATTAATTTCAACATGATTAATTATTAGACTTTTAGCATCATCTCATTAGGGCTGAATTTATTAATTAATTTTCAAAATATTAAATTAAGGTCAAAGTGCACTTTTGATTATATATTTTTGCTCAAGTTTTAATTTGGTCTCGTATATTCTTTTATTGCACTTTTAGTCTAATATTTTTTGCTCAAAGTTTTAATTTAGTTTCGTATCTTTCTTTGTTGCACATTTTGTCATATATTTTTTGGTTAAGTTGCAAAATTGATCTTATATCTTTGTAAAAAGTTTCACATTGTAGGATTAATTAACGGTGAAACTTTTTGCAAAAATATAGAACCAAATCTACAATAATAAAAATATAAGACCAATTATACATCAAACCAAAAGATATAAGGCCAAAAGTGTAACAAAAAGATACATGATCAAATTGAGATCTTAACAAAAATATGAAACAAAAATGTACTTTAGCCTTAAATTAATTAAATCTTAAATAATTGTTCCAATTTTAAATATTTTAGGAATAATATAATTTTGTTTAACTTGGGCATGCACCATTGGATTTTTCCTATATTATAATAATCAGATATACTTTTAGTAAAATTAATAATTTGATCTTGAAAAGCTTATAGATTTTTAAAATTAAAAAAATTAATCTCTAAAAAATATAATTATAATTGATTTAATCCTTTTATTATAAAAAATATAATTAGTAAAATTAAATTTTAATAAAAATAATATAATTTAATTTTAAACTTTATTGATCGGTATTGCACTCAATAATTCATACTAGAAAATCATATTTATCATTAAAATTAATTTAATATCTTTAGAAAAAGACTAAATTAATTGTAATTCTATGTGTCCATAATTTATAATTTTATTTTTCAGTGACTAATTGAATTTTTTTTTCTTAGAGAGAAAACCATAAATTAACTCTATAATTTTTTAAGTCTATGTTGGTAGTTTATAAAACTTTGCATGACAATGTCTTTATTATAATTTTTTTTTTTGGTACAGACAGTGTCTTTATTTTGTTGTTTTGGGGGAAAGGAAAAGAAGTTACATGAAATTAATGGCAGTGGTTTTGAAACAGTTATCTTCTGAATGCCAGTTAAAAGTTCGAGAGTAACAGTGAACTGATATGAACTGAATGAAAACAGTATGCTAATGAAGGCATATATGGTGAAAACTACAGAAATTAATTAGATACCACCTGAGGTCACCTTTAATATAATATATATATATATATTATTTTAAAATTGTATCTCATGTGCATATAAGGATCTCCTAAAATTTGAAAAATAATAAAAAGTCTCATGCATGAACTTTTGTAAAAGATTTATTTCTTATGACTTTGATTCAAAAACAATATTTTTTATTTTTAACTTCTATTAAAATAACAATAAAAATAATCTTAATTGTAAGCGTGATAAGTAGTTGTTTATTTTTTCTTATGTTCGAAATTTTTTAAAAAAACTTTACTGAACATGCTTTAAGAGAATTTCATATATTTCAATTTTTAATTTCAAAAAAACTAAGATAGGATCCAACATTAATTGTACAAGTGCACGAATATATTGAATCCCTTTTAAGTACATATGCATATATCATACTAGTATAGATAAGAAAATATTACATCTCCTTCCTTGGATGTGGATCACAGATTATATATATATATATATATACTGTGTCTGTCTTTTTTACCTGGTTCAGAAAAGTTCACAGTTCACACTATTCATTTTGTTCTTTCTGAAAAAAGATAGGGATCGAGCTTGTATCTCTGAGTACTTTACATATATATACAAGAAAACTCTGATCAAGATACCGATTTGGTATGTTTAAAATTACATGTAATCAACTATTATTTAAAATTAAAAATGGTTAAAAATTTAAAATTAATTTTAAAAAATAAATATTGTTATTTTTTATTCTAAGATAATAAAAATAGTTTGCAAAAATTCCGGAATATTTCAAATTTATTTTTGTTATATTTTCATTCATTTAAATATAATATATATAATCAGAACTTGTAAAAAAATTACCTTGCTTCCTTTCACAATTTTTTATTTATTTATTATAGTATTTTAGGTCAAAATTTCTTTTAATACATATATAGTATAAGAGATAAATAAACCAAAAGGTCTCAAAACTATATAATATTTAAGGTAAATTATACTTTGGTACTATGTGGTTTGACCTAATTACACTTTGGTACCTTGTGGCTTAAAACGTCACACTTTGGTATCCCGAAGTTTCCATTGTTACAGCTTTGGTACCCTGAACAACTTTTTTGTTAATTTTGGATGGAATTTGGCACGTGACCTGCACGTGAAGTCACTAAAACTCAATTTTGTCCAACATTTTGCCACAACAAAGATCAAACGCATGACAATATGCATCTTTGAATGCTTGTTTATGTTCCAATCAATGAAAATGTATGACAGATGATAACATTTTGGTTTTAGTTTAGTGAGCGTTTGATCTTTGTTGTAGCAAAATGTTGGAAAAAATTGAGTTTTAGTGAGTCCACGTGCAAGTCACGTGCCAAATTTCGTCCAAAACTAACAGAGAAAATTCAAGGTACCAAAGGGGTAATGATGGAGACCTCAAGGTACCAATGTGTCACGTTTTAAACCACAGGGTACCAAAATAGAATGAAGCTAAACTACAATGTATCAAAATGTAATTTACCCTAATATTTATATAGTATCTATCAGAGATAATCATTGTTTGAATGAAAAAGTATTATAATAAGGATATAATTCTTCTAATAAATGGTCTCCAGCAAAATTTAAATTTGATAAAATTAGACTATCCATCAATATCCCCACAGCTACTACTTGTAATTGATGGTAAGACATTAATACGTTATATCTATGTCTTCCTTTTATTCTCTTATTGCCGTACGTATACTTGCATGGGATCTGTAGAGGGTGTTAATTCTGTTTAGTTACTTTCTAAATCCGGACGGAATCAAGAATAATTTAATTATATGTACTTTAATTGATATACAACACTAATTAATTAAGATGGACATATATAGATAACGAGAATGTGACAATTAACAACTACGAGAGCACAGAAAATTCTTTAGAATAGAACAGGATTATATTAATGCATCAATAAGAATTGTCAATTGGTGTGTGATCAGTAAGGGTATTCTTGAACTCACAAGTGTTTGTGCAATGATAAGTATACTGCACATTAAAGACTTGGGTTTGAGTTAGTCAATATTATTATTGCTTCAGACCTTAATGAAATTGATTTTCACATAAATCATTATAGGAATAAATTCAGACCTTAATAAAATTAAGGGTAAATTACACTTTGGTACCCTGTAGTTTGACCCTATTTCACTTTGGTACCCTGTGGTTTGAAACTTGACACTTTGGTACCCTGTGGTATTCTCCTTTAATACTTTGGTACCCTTTGGAGCTATTTTGTAATTTTAACCATAATAAATTTTGCAAAAATTACATATTGACCCCTAAATGTTTTTAAAGTTTTCATTTTAGTCCCTAGATAATATGTATCTAGGGACCTATTTGTAATTTTTTAAAAACTTTTGGGGTCAATATGTAATTTTTCCAAAATTTATCATGGTTAAAATTACAAAATAACTCCAAAGGGTACCAAAGTGTTAATGGAGAATACCACAGGGTACCAAAGTGTCAAGTTTCAAACCATAGGATACCAAAGTGAAATAGGGTCAAACCACAGGGTACCAAAGTATAATTTACCTTAAAATTAATTTTCACATAAATCATTACACGAATAAATGAAAGAAACTTATAATTATAAAAATAAAGATACTATTGAATGGGTTAGATCAATTGGTCGGCCAACCAAAATATAATTAGCCTAAATCAATTAATTGGGTTCCTTTAAGTTGAATTACATATTGATTTAGGTTAAACAGAACAATTAATTAAATGAGTTGAGTTGTTAGTTTAGAGTTTAGGGTTTATAATTTTGATGAATAAGGTTTTGGCCAAGGGTCATTACCTGGTTCGAAGGGAGGAGAATCTTGTGCGTCTCTTGCAAGACAATGAATCACAGTGAGTTGCCGTATGATTCACCTCCGATGCTAAAGTTAGTCTTATATAGGTGATAAGAGAAGAGAATATGATCTTAGAGTTTTGAGTGTGCGTACCTCTAATAGTACTAGCCTCCAACCCGTGCCTTGCACGGGTAAGCTTTGATACATTCGCTTCTACAGTTATAGCAAGCATCCATTTTATCTTAATTATAAAATTATATCTTGCAATACGTAGTAAACATCCAATTACAAAATATCCTACAATATTTGCTCAACATACTCACCTATAACCTGTCATATATGAACATAACAAAAACTTCCTTGATACATTATTACAGTTTCCTGTAAAACAACCTCAACTACAAAAACAATGACCATCTTGGCAACAAAACATAGTATGAGTCAACCCATCACTATTTAGTTTGGGTTAACTCAATTATTTTCTTCAATTCAACCTGACAAAACCGTCGAACAAAATAATGAACCCGAACCAACTCGTCTTGAACCCAACCCATGAACATCCCTACTGATGTATTCAATGCATTATAAATTTTTAGCCTAAAAAACTGATTTTCTTCTAAATTGTGTTACCTACAATCCTACCTAATTTGATGATTAGATTGAATGATATTGCACTTAGATTCTTTATACCTAATAGCCACAGAAAAAGAAAAGAATTTAATTTAATTCAAGATTGAATGCGACTTAAATGGTATTTGAGTGAGATAATAATGAGAGGAATAGTCTTTCAATTTTTCATTTGAGCGAAATAATAGAATCTTAAATTGGCCATTTATTTTAGAATTCACAAAAAGAAAACTTTATTTTTTTTCTTTTAATAGCCTTCAACAAAATTGTAATTTAGAAATCTCCCCCTATTCACATTAGTCCACATGAGTCACAGTTCCAAATTCAATTATACTTCCATGCAATCTTTTTGCAATTCAGTCCAGATTCAAAATGTAATTTAGTCACAACAATCAATAATTAATTTCATATCAATCCCCATAGTTCAAAGGAATTACAGTTTAGTTGAAACAGAAAATTAATTTCAGATAAGTATAACACAATTCTGAAAATTGCAGAACAGTTCAGACATGCAGAAAAATATGAAACAATCATAAATAGTTCAAGAAATTGCAAAATAGTCCCAAACAGCAGAGTTTAGTTGCAAAACAGACCTAAACAATCCAAAAAAGTTGCAGATCAGTCCAGACCTGCAGAGAAATTGTGAAACAGTCCTAAACAGTTCAGGAAAGTTTCAGAACAGTCCCCATAACATGTAGAAAATTACCAAAGAATCCCAAAAACATGCAGAATATTACACAACAGTCCCCAAAACATGGATAAACGAAATACACAAAGAGGATATCCCACAACCGTCATCCAAATGGTATTATTTTCATGGATTCATATTGCACCAAAAGACAAAAGTATAGTCAAAACTCAAAAGGGAAGCATATTGCAACGAAAATGTTTGTGAAGCTTAGACAAATAATTTTCATTTGCATTCAAAGTCAAAGTTACGTGATGAAGGGCTAAGAGAGAAGAATTACAATATACTGCTCTTCTTTATAAAGGGGCAAAGTCTACCACCCTAAACTTAAATTTCACGATTCAGCCTTCAGAAAACACATTGCAGCCTCCAAAAAACACGAATTAATATGTACTTGAAGGTAGAGGATTTCATTTTTTTAAGGTTAAATCATGAAATCTAAATTTAGATTGGTGGATTTCGTATTTTTTTACCAAATATGTGAACTGCACATTACTCAAATTAATAGATGATAATATCAACTTAAAATTCTATGTATATACATGACATTACCTCTTAAAAGTGAAAAGCTATGATAGTAATTAAATTTAACTTTTCAAATTGAAATTATAATTACATTAATTTATTTTGTAATAATGATAATGTATATTATTATTATTTAATATTGTCAATTTGGCAAGAAATAAAATATTTTTTAAATTGAAATTAGAATTAAGACAAACTATTTTGCATTAATGATAATATATCATTATTGTCTTTTAAAATAAAATTTTTATGATATTGAATTTGAAATTATATCATGATTTTTAAAATTGATATCATAATTATGACAATTTAGCAGGCATTAATTATAAGCATTTTATAATTCTTAATAAATAATTTTGTCATCACCTAAATTGTAGGATTTATACACTCTAAAATTAATTTAGTTGATATTATATGTTGTGGATACTGACAAAATTATAATAATTAGACTAAAATTAGTAAATAAACACTAAAGGTGAGAAATATAGACCAATTGTTGATAATGACGGGACTTACCTTTTTTGAAAGTCATTGCAAAGGACAAAGTCAGTGGAAATTGATAACATTGAAATTTGAAGGGAATCTTAGAGTTGGAATGTGTAATCAACATTTGAGCGAGAGAGTGATTACCATGAAGTTTGGAGATATAATTGTAATCTTAGAGTTAGAAAAAAAAAAGCATGATAAAAACACAGAGCGAGAGAGTGATTACCATGAAGTTTGGAGATATAATTGTAGAAACTGAAGTTATATGTTATTGTATCGGGCTTTAGAATTATTCTGCAAAAATATTTGAAGAAGAACCAAAAGATGATTAGATAACGGAAGAAAAAAATTTGACGAGTAATTGCAGTGATAATGGATGAATAGCAATTTCTGTCACTATTTATAAAGTTTTTTGAAATGTCAATCATCATTAATTTGCCATAACAGCGAATGTAATTTATGGCATGAACTACTCAATCTGTTTTCAGAAACGTAAGTATTTCTGAAACAAACATATGAATTTTGTTAATGACAATGTCAATCCTGATTGTGATTATAACAATCTGTCTTTGGAGAATACCCTTTGTGTAATTTATTGCTCACAACTTTGAATAATATACCATATATATAAAACTCCCCACCTAATTAACATTGGTCACCATTCATTAATTCGTCCATTGTAATCAATGTGATTATTCAGAGTTAATCAGTGTTGTTGAACCTGGACCGGACCGGCCGGTCGGACCGGGAAAAACCGGAAAACCGGGTCCACCCGGTGGACCGGTCAGATTTTTTTTTTTTTTTTT
>QANZ01001581.1:2238-14972 GCA_003254925.1 Chamaecrista fasciculata | reverse complement strand
GGATTGACCCTGAGCAAGAAACAGTGTCCCAAGACACTTGTTGAGCGAGGGCGCATGAGTGGCATCCCTTATGCTTCGGCAATAGGATCCATCATGCTTGTACTCGACCCGATGTGTCGTTTGCCCTGAGCGTGACAAGCCGGTTCCAACGAGACCTTGGTGAGTATCATTGGACCGCTGTCATAAGCATCCTGAAGTACTTAGGAAGAACTAAGGATGAAATCTTGGATTATGGTGGAATTGATGTGTAAGGGGTTACACAGGTGCCCGTTTTCCAAAACCTACCAAGATGAATCGCAGTATGGATACGTGTTTCTCCTGAACGGTGGCATCGTGAGTTGGAAAGGTTCCAAGCGGAGCACGATTGCTGATTCTACAACAAAGGGTTGGTCGCGTGGAGACGCAGACCGTAAAACTAGTGTCTGAGGTGTGATTGGTAGGTCACCTTGTGGAGACAGGACGACACCAAATGGGATTGGATCCCCACTGATGTTCCGACAGTGATATATATATATATACACTCAGACATGATCGCCTAGAGATGGTGATATCAAGATATGTAAAGTAGCAGACAAGGATGATGTTGCCAATCCTCTTACAAGACCCCTAGCACAGGTCTTACATGGAGCATCATGTCACGTCAGATGGAGATTAGACACATTAATGGATGTTCCTAGTGTAGGAACAGTTTGATTAATGATTGTACCTAGTGCAAGTGGGAGTCTGTTTGAGATTGTGCCCTAGGGCCAATCATTTTATAAATATGTTTTGAACCTATTGATTAATTTATGGAGATAAATTAATGGTTATCATATTATTAGCATGTTTACTATGATAATACTCTGTGATTAGTTATGAGATAATTAATCTAAATTTGTCCTTGGTCGCTCATTCAAGTGGGAACTTGAAATGAACTAAGACCAGCATGACCTCGGTGCATATAGATGCATGCACTAGATGCTGGTACGAGAGTCATGGTGCAATTACGTAAGGGGTTACGAGTTGCTGGACATGACCCGGAGAGTCCTGCATGGGTTTAGTCATCAGCTTGCCTCTCCTGTACACCTGTCACGACGCCTTAGACCTGAGGTCATCATTATTCCGGCGTTGCAGTTGTCAAACTTTGGCCTAGTCTAACGTTGCCCGTAACAGGGTAGCCATAAGGGCTAAGTACGGGTTTGGTTGATTGCCGTGCTGAGGAATGTGGATTGACCAAGATGGGATTTTGTCCCTCATTAACATGAGAGATATCTAACTGGCGCCCTCGATGAGTCTGTCCAGGAAATGCGTGGCCACGCTAGGATTTGGGACTTACTCAGGAAATCGAGAAAGTTGAGGTTTGGATTATGGATGACTTTCATGTGCCTAATCCATGACCAAGATATCATGTGACAATAGGGTCTATGACAAGGTGGTACTAAGGTTAAGTCGGTTTTTGGTAAAAACGATAACTCACGTGTTTTGGGTAGTCGTGATGGCTTGCTAGAGTCCGCTCACGACTTGTAGGTCATGGAGATGACTTGCCGCCTACTTCACGTGGGGCCTGCTGGGTCACACATGAGCAGGATCAGGACACCGTTTGAAAGGGACACGAATTAGAGTTAATTCGTGGGTCACTCCGGTGGCACGATTTAAGACAGCAAGAATGTTTGGGACATTAAGTCTTGTCTTAATTAATCTACAGTTGTGAAATATTTAAATTTGTGGGACAAGTTTAAATATAATAATTGTTAAATGATTAATGGGGATTAATTATTTACAATTAGAATATTAGGGAAAAATAATTCAGATAAGATTCCTAAAAGTTAGGAAATTATTGATTTATGAAATTCCCCAATATTGTTGATGAGGGTGGCGCCTCATAGGGCCTTTTATTAATAAAAATGTTTTATTAATTCAAAAGATTTGATGGAGATATCAAAAGATTTGTATTCAAATAGATTTGGTGAGATCTCAAATCAGGAACTTTGGAGAATCATGACTTCCTAAGAGTTAGGAATGTTTTTGATTTATAAAATTTCAAAGATAAATAGGGAGCATATGGCGCCATCTTAGAGGATCTCAAGGGGAGATTTGATCTCTCATTTGATTCTCTAAGATTTGATCTCAAGGGGAGCATATGGCGCCATCTTAGAATTTAAATTAAATATTATGGTAATACTTTAATTGTAAATTCAAATTCATGAAGCCATAATATTATAGTTTAGAATTATAATAATGCTCTAAATATAATTATATATATATATATACAAACCTAAGGTGCTAGGCGCCTAATGGTAAGGGAGACAATTCATTTGTGCAATTTTCATCCTCCTTGTAGAGAGAGAGAAAATCGCCACCTCTAAGAACCCTAGCTCATTGAGTGAGAATTTTTGGCTCCCAAGAGTTGAGAGAGGAAAAATCGATTTTGCCTAAGGAGTTAGGAAAATCGATTTGCAGTTACCAAAAATTAGGGTTTGTGAGATAGAGGAAACAAGAAGGAGTTCTTGTGGGGAATTCTCCATTGCGCCACTTTTGGATTTTGAATCAAGAAGGAGTTCTTGAGTTCAAATACACTGTAGATTGGTCCCTGGTTCTTTTGGAGAAAAGAACGGAAGGCTAGCACCTTGGTGCCCGAGAAATTGTTCGTGTGGATCACCGGCAGAGGGAGGATGCTGCGAGTGGACTCCTTGGACACGCCTTGTACAACCAACCGATTGAAACTCGTGAGGTATACCACTATCTTAAAAGTTTTAAATTCTACTAGCGAATCTGTTCGGGAATTTTAGGACTTGGCACGTTTTATTTTTAATTTTTATATTTGCTTCCGCTGCGTTAGGCGCCTAGAATTCCCAACAGTGGTATCAAAGCCACGCTAGTTCTAGGATTTAAAATTGTTTATGTGTACATGTGATGTATGATATGTGTGTTTATCGCTTTCAATCACCGTTTTAGGTTTTACAAAATCCACCGAACGTTTTTCTTAAAAATTTCAATCTACAGAAAAAGGTGCAAACTATATGTATATGATACATATGGAATCGATTGGATCGATTGAAAAATTTTCTTGAAGTTTTAGGCCAAAATCGAAAATCCTGTATAATTATAATTAAAAGTGTTTTAATTATAATATAATAAAGGTGGCAGAAAATTTATTAAAATTATGAATTTTAAAATTTTCAGGGGGTCAATAATTTAAATTCTTGAATGGAGATTCATGGTATTTATAATTATTGATAAAAGGCCTAATCTCAAGAAAAGGCATGTTAAAATTGCACAGACCCTAAATTAAACACAATTTAAAAATGGTTTTTAAAATATGTGTTGTATGTCGTGTTTGACATAATTGTATGAATTGTTCATATTTGAATTGTGTGGTGTTGGATATGGCTCTAGGAGGTTTATTTCGGTAAATACGGCCTGCGAGTCGTCTCCCTACTCTGTTGTAAAATTTACTTTCAGTTTATACCTCAATGTAACTGGGGTTTATTCACGTGTAATTTTATTTTTCCTTTTAGAAAAGTTCTCTCATTGGCTTGGGAGAATTATAGGGTAGATGGGCCATATCTAATCACGGTGTATGGTTTTACATTTAGTTTGTATGTGATGCTCTAGATGTATGTTTAGGGTGCGAGTTTTAACATACTATTTATATATATCGCGCTATAACCACGTATACGATACGAGCGTGCGATTTTGTATACGATACAAAATCCGGGCACATGTTTATATGTATGAGATACATGGGGTAATAAACATGTGGCATGACTCGTTTAATTTTAAAAGGAGTTTTAAAATTAAACTATAAAACGGAACAATTTTAAAAATCAAACCCTTTTAGAAAATCTTAAGTTTTAATGCCGCCGCTAAAACACCCTGTCAAAATCTTGTTCATCGTGGAGCGGTGATGGCCTCCGCGACACGTATCTGCCTTGACCTTGAGGAGACACGGGTGAATAGGAGTTAAAACACGACGCCCGTTGAAATTTTGGTTCTTTGAATGCGGTGATCGCCTCCGCGACACGTGTTTAGTTGGGCCTTGATGATATGGGGTTGGGCTTCGGCCTCATTGTTTTGAATCTAGCCATTCACATGTTTTACCGTGTGACTTAATGGGGTTATCAAAACGGTTTTGGACCTCAAGGCATTAGATGGGATAAACATGCCATAATAAGTATCATATGATGATACAGTCCCATAAGGATCTAAGAGTCACATAGAGATGTGATTGGTAAGGAGTTACCTACCTAAATAACCAAAGCGTGCATGATCGCCTCCGCGACGGTAAACTTTGGTGAAATATGGGTCTTAGCCAATAATAATAAATTTCACTGGGTTTTATCAAATGGTGGATGTATATTCCTGCTAATTAAACTTTTCATATCTTAGTAGTAGAATCAATGGCAACAAATAATAGTTCATCACTATCACTGCGATCTGTCCTTGAGAAGGACAAGTTGTCTAGGACAAAATTCCTTAACTGGTATCGTAATTGAGAATTGTTCTCACCCAATCAAGGAAATTTTGTGTCCTAGAAATCCCTCCCCTTAAGAGCATGCCAAGGACGCTCCAAGAGCATAGAGAACTACTTGGAGAAGCACTTCAATGACTCTGTGGACGTTACTTGCCTTGATGCTAGCCACAATAGTTCAAAGAGTTGAACACGGGAATATTGTTGGCTATTGAGATGGTCACACATCTCAAGGAAACGTTCCAGAATCAGGGAAAAGGGAAGGGCAAAGGAAAGAGGAAAGGAGATGCCGAGTTTGGTGGGACCAAGCCAGTGGCTGAGCCTAACCCACTACCTGCCAAGAAGGCAATGCCTTCAAAAGGATGCAATTTGCCATTTAAGAATTTGCAAATTGTATTGGGAAGATCAAAAGAATAAAAAGGAGATGAGATTTCTACTTCTGGTATCTTCGTTATAGACGTTCATTTGTCTACTATAACCGCTTGGGTATTAGATACAGTAGAAAGCTAGACAGAAGCGAGATGGACCTACAAGTGGGCAATAGAGCAAGGGTTGCTGCTGTTGCTGTAGGAACATGCGAGCTTGTTTTGCCCTCTGGGCTTATTGTTATCATGTACCTTCTTTAAGGTTCAAACAAAGCTTCTCTTTCTTATTTGATAAGGAAGGTTTTGCATGTGTTAACTGAAAAGAATGTTGTTCAATTTATAAAGATGATGTTTATTTGCTTATGTGATTTGCGAGATAAACATTACGTCTTGAAATTGAAACAACAACACGATGACAAAATCTATAACACCGATACGAAAAGGATTGAGATTAGCGAATCTAATCCTATATATCTTTGGCATTGTCGTTTAGGCTATATAAACGAGAAACGCCTAGAGAAGCTCCATAGAGATGGACTTCTAAGCTCATTTGATTTTGAATCCTATGATGCTTGCGAATCTTGTTTACTTGGAAAAATTGACAAAGGTGCTTTTCACTGGCCACAGTGAGAGGGCATGGAACTTATTGGGGATCATACATAGTCATGTATGTGGACCCATGAGTACACAAGCTGAAGGTGGTTACTCTTACTAACTGCTTCAATAGGTTTGACTACGGCTACCTATTAAAGCATAAGTCGGAGTCAAGAATTTGAGTCAAGAAGACGAGCATTTGAGTCAAGAATTTGTTGATCATCTTAGAAGCTGTGAGATGGTCTCACGACTTACCCCTTCTGAAACCCCATGGGGATAGTGTTTCCGAGAGGAGGAATCGAACTCTATTGGATATGGTTCGATCTATGATGAGTCAAACTGATCTTCCGCGATCCTTTTGAGGATATGCTTTAGAAGTTGTCGTGTTCACACTTAACCGTGTTCCGTCTAAGGCAGTTGAGAAGACACCATATGAGATATGGAGTGGGAAGAGTCCCATAGTGTCTTATCTCAAAATTTGGGGATGTGAAGTTTACGTTAAGCAAACGATAAACTATCTCCCAAAGGGTGCTTGTAGGGTACCCCAAGGAAACGAGGGGATACTGTGTTTACTGCCCATCTGACAACAAAGTGTTTGTAGTCAGAAGTGGATTCTTTCTAGAGAAGGATCTTGTTTCCAAAAGAAACAGTGGGAGTAAGGTAGATCTTAAAGGAGTTCAAGATCCACAAGGCACTACAGAGGCGCAGACAAAAACTGGAGAAGAACCACAAGGTGTTGTGGAAGCTCCTCCAATGACACAAGGACCACGAAGGTCTGATAGGACACGTTTTTAGCCAGAGAGATGGGGATTTCTCGTGACTGAAAACAGGGATGTGTTGCTCACGGAGCATGGTGAGCTCACCACCTGTCAAAAGGCCATCGTAGATCCCAACTCTGAGAAATGGGTTGAAGCCATGAAGGTTGAGATGCAGTCCATGTATAACAACAAGGTATGGACCTTGGTTGATGCACCTGAAGGGGTAAAACCCGTACGGTGCAAGTGGGTTTTCAAAAAGGGAGAACCGACATGGATGGCAACGTCAATATCTTCAAGGTGAGGCTAGATGCAAAGGGCTTGCTTAACGTCATGGGATGACGAAACGTTTTCGCCTGTTGCAATGGCCAAGACCATTAGGATCCTGCTTGCCATAATCGCATATTATGACTATGAGATATGGCAGATGGATGTCAAAACAACATTCCTTAGTGGAAGGCTGCCCTAGGATGTGTACGTGACAAAACCTGAGGGGTTTGTATGTCCAGAGGAACCAGTAAAGGTGTGCAAGCTTTGGAAATCCATTTGTGGGTTGAAGCGAGCATCACGGAGTTGGAATCATCGTTTTGATAAAGTAGTCAAAGAGTTTGGCTTCTTACAAAACCCTGATGAGCCTTGTGTTTACAAGAAGGTTAGTGGGAGCACAGTTGTGTTCTTGGTGCTGTATGTCAATGACATATTGCGCATTGGAAATTTTTCCAATGAAGGAAGAAGCTGCCTATATTCTAGGCATTAAGATCTATGGAGATAGATCTTGTAGGCTTCTTGGATTGAGTCAGAGTACAGACTTGGATGAGGTACTGAAGGGGTTCAGTATGCAAGACTCCAAGAGGGATTCATGTCGATGAATCAAGGATTGACCCTGAGCAAGAAACAGTGTCCCAAGACACTTGTTGAGCAAGGGCGCATGAGTGGCATCCCTTATGCTTTGGCAATAGGAACCATCATGCAATGTACTCGACCCGATGTGTCGTTTGCCCTGAGCGTGACAAGCTGTTTCCAACGAAACCCTGTTGAGTGTCATTGGACCGCTGTCATAAGCATCCTTGAGTACTTAGGAAGAACTAAGGATGAAATCTTGGATTATGGTGGAATAAATGTGTAAGAGTTACACGGGTGCCCGTTTCCAAAAACCTACCAAGATAAAATCGCAGTAAGGATACGTGTTTCTCCTGAACGGAAAGCATCGTGAGTTGGAAAGAGTTTCCAAGCAGAGAGCACGATTGCTGATTCTACAACAAAGGGTTGGTCGCGTGGAGACGCAGACCGTAAAACTTATGTCTGAGGAGTGATTGGTGGTCACCCTGTGGAGACAGGAAGACACCAAATGGGATTGGATCCCCACTGATGTTCCGACAGTGATATATGTATGCACATATATACACTCAGACATGATCACCTAGAGATGGTGATATCAAGATATGTTAAGGTAGCAGACGAGGATGATGTTGTCGATCCTCTTATGACAATGTTAGGAACATTAATGTCATATGGAGATCCCTAGCACAGGTCTTACATGGGCATCATGTAGTGTCAGATGGAGATTAGACACACATTAATGGATGTTCCTAAGAGTTAGGAACAGTTGGATTAATGATTGTACCTAGTGCAAGTGGGAGTCTGTTGGAGATTGTGCCCTAGGGCCAATCATTTTATAGATATGTTGTGAACATATCAATTAATTTATGGAGATAAATTAATGGTTATCATATTATTAGCATGTTTACTATGATAACAGTCCGTGATTAATTATGAGATAATTAATCTAAATCTGTCCCTGGTCGATTGTTTTCGTGGGAGCGAAAATGAACTAAGACCAGCATGACCTCGGTGCATAGAGATGCATGCACTAGATGCTGGAACGAGAGTCATGGTGCAATTACGTAAGTGGTTACGAGTTGCTGGCCTGACCCGGAGAGTCCTGCATGGGTTTAGTCATCAGCTTGCCTCTCCTGTACACCTGTCACGACGCCTTAGACCTGAGGTCATCATTATTCCGGCGTTGCAGTTGTCAGACTTTGGCTTAGTCTAACGTTGCCCGTAACAGGGTAGCCATAAGGGCTAAGTACGGGTTTGGTTGATTGCCGTGCTGAGGAATGTGGATTGGCCAAGATGGGATTTTGTCCCTCGTTAAATGAGAGATATCTAACTGGCGCCCTCGATGAGTCTGTCCAGGAAATGCGTGGCCACGCTGGGATTTGGGACTTACTCAGGAAATCGAGAAAGTTGAGGTTTGGATTATGGATGACTTTCCTGTGCCTAATCCATGACCAAGATATCGTGTGACAATAGGGTCTATGACAAGGTGGTACTAAGGTTAAGTCGGTTTTGGTAAAAACGATAACTCACGTGTTTTGGGTAGTCGTGATGGCTTGCTAGAGTCCGCTCACGACTTGTAGGTCATGGAGATGACTTGCTGCCAACTTCACGTGGGGCCTGCTGGGTCACACATGAGCAGGATCAGGACACCGTTTAAAAGGGACACGAATTAGGGTTAATTCGTGGGTCACTCCGGTGGCACGATTTAAGACAGCAAGAATGTTTGGGACATTAAGTCTTGTCTTAATTAATCTACAGTTGTGAAATATTTAAATTTGTGGGACAAGTTTAAATATAATAATTGTTAAATGATTAATGGGGATTAATTATTTACAATTAGAATATTAGGGAAAAATAATTCAGATAAGATTCCTAAAAGTTAGGAAATTATTGATTTATGAAATTCCCCAATATTGTTGATGAGGGTGGCGCCTCATAGGGCCTTTTATTAATAAAAATGTTTTATTAATTCAAAAGATTTGATGGAGATATCAAAAGATTTGTATTCAAATAGATTTGGTGAGATCTCAAATCAGGAACTTTGGAGAATCATGACTTCCTAAGAGTTAGGAATGTTTTTGATTTATAAAATTCCAAAGATAAATAGGGAGCATATGGCGCCATCTTAGAGGATCTCAAGGGGAGATTTAATCTCTCATTTGATTCTCTAAGATTACGATTTGAATTTAAATTAAATATTATGGTAATATTTTAATTGTAAATTCAAATTCATGAAGCCATAATATTATAGTTTAGAATTATAATAATGCTCTAAATATAATTATATATATATACAAACCTAAGGTGCTAGGCGCCTAATGGTAAGAGAGAGAATTCATTTGTGCAATTTTCATCCTCCTTGTAGAGAGAGAGAAAATCGCCACCTCTAAGAACCCTAGCTCATTGAGTGAGAATTTTTGGCTCCCAAGAGTTGAGAGAGGAAAAATTGATTTTGCCTAAGGAGTTATGAAAATCGATTTGCAGTTACCAAAAATTATGGTTTGTGAGATAGAGGAAACAAGAAGGAGTTCTTGTGGGGAATTCTCCATTACGCCACTTTTGGATTTTGAATCAAGAAGGAGTTCTTGAGTTCAAATACACTGTAGATTGGTCCCTGGTTCTTTTGGAGAAAAGAACGGAAGGCTAGCACCTTGGTGCCCGAGAAACTATTCGTGTGGATCACCGGCAGAGGGAGGACGCTGCGAGTGGACTCCTTGGATATGCCTTGTACAACCAACCGATTGAAACTCGTGAGGTATACCACTATCTTAAAAGTTTTAAATTCTACTAGCGGATCTGTTCGGGAATTTTAGGACTTGGCGCGTTTTATTTTTAATTTTTATATTTGCTTCCGCTGCGTTAGGCGCCTAGAATTCCCAACATAAACATGGTTAATTAGATGCATATCAATTATCTGCTATTTATCTTTTATGAACTATGATAGTCCATCTCTAGGGTTTCTCTCAAGTATTTTTTTCATTCATTCGTATTCATATATTCGTGACTTTCTACAATTAAATTACAAACTACAACCTTGATCACAATTCTCTTAGTTCTCATCACATTGAGTTCCGCAAGAGATTCGACCTTGGGTTAGCATCTATACTATATTCTAATAAATATAGTAATACTTGCGAGGCTCGAGTATTATCAAATTTGACTCGTTTGACACCTTACGACGGGTGTCCGGTCATCATCACAACATTTTACTTCTTCACTCTGATTTTTACTCTCCATTGGGCCACTGATTTGATTTTCCTCTTTTTTTGGCCTCTTTAACCTCATTATTCTCTTCTCTGTTTTGAAATTCATCTAATGAACTATCAATATTTCTTTCTTTCTCACTGTCAATTTCCATATCACTCACTCTTTTATGTTCCTCTTTTCTCTCTTTTGTTACAACTTCCTCACAAACTTCTTTTGGTGATAATGGCACAACTAACTCATGTACCTGCACATTGGGAGTATATCAAACACAATTAGTATCATCAACTTTCTCCACTTGTGTAGAAATTTCCCCAACAGATTCATGCTTTTTTTCAAGTCTCCTTTTAAAAGTAAGATGGAACATATCGCTTCCTCATGACTCTTTTCATCTCCTCCCATGTACCAATATGATCCACTTCATAACGCCTTTGAGAGCTTAACAACTTATCCCACCAAATAACAGCATGATCAAAAAATGAAAAAGAAGCTAATCTAACTTTCTTTTCATCAGAATAATTATGACATGAAAATACTTTATCAACCTCCTTCTCCCACTTTAGATATGAATCACCATTATTCATTCCTCTAAAAATAGGGATCCTCTTTTTAGTGAAATTCACACTTCTACTCTTCATCTTATGCTCCTTCGCCAATCTTCCCAATCGGTCATTTGCTTTAGAAAGTTTCAACTCAAGTCTATCAAGCATTTTTGTTTCACAGCATTCATGGTATAATGATTATCTCCATTCATCATAATAAGCTGCAAAAAAATGTTAGCAAACAAGAAATCCTCACAGAGTCACTCCCTCACATGTTTCACTCAACGAAGCTGCTCTCCACTCGTGTTTCAACACTCTAGCCTCTTACCAATCATGCCATCTATCTTCAATTGCGCTTCAGAATCAATTCTCACATCATTCAAAATCACTTGAGCAAATAGAAAAGCAATGAAACCTAAACCAGGACAGCACACTTCAATTCTAGAGGCAATTAGACTGATGAAATAAACAGAAATGGAGCGCACATGGTGAAGTTAAATATGCCACTCAGAATATTATACCAATTAACAAGAAACAATTTGTTAATTACAATGTAATAAAGGAAAAAACACAAGAAACAATAATTAGACACTTAGAGTAGAATAAAAGACAAACTGACACAAAACATACAAAATTGGAAATCTCTCAAAGAGAAACCCCAATTTTATTCTAAACAACTAAACCCCAGAATTTCTCCACACATGTGTAGTACGTGAGTCCAACTATTGAACTTGATATATTCAAGCCTATAATATGTTGAAAAACTCCTCGTTCAGCCCACACAAATAAAGTGACGTTTTCAACATTGTTTGAAGGCCCATTCATGATTTGAATTCTCCAAGTCTCTTCCACAAGCTCGCTCATTAACTCATTGATATTTCTTGATATGGAAGTGCCCCACATGCTCACATCAGCCCCCCATGCTTGCATCACAATGGGAGCAAAAGTATCCTTGTGGGAACAAAGCATCAATAATGTAATGGGGTTAGACGTCTACAAACTCAAGTTGTGTAGCGGCCACTCTTTGTCTTTATATATGCTATGTGTTCTAGATACTGAGTGGATCTTGTTGCATGCTATCTCTTTGAGAGAACTTATGACTTAGTGTGATCTGCATGTTCAACATGACTCTATTGTTGGGAATTGTAGGCGCCTAACGCAGCGGAAGCAAAAATAAAATTAAAACAAAACACGCTAGGTCCTAAAATTCCCGAACGGATCCGCTAGTAGAATTTAAAACTTTTATAGATAGTGGTATACCTCACGAGTTTCAATCCTCTGGTTGTATAAGGCGTGTCAAAGGAGCCCACTCCCAGCGTTCTCCCTCTGCCAGTAATCCACACGAACAGTTTCTTCGGGCACCAAGGTGCTAGCCTTCAGTTCTTTTCTCCAAAAGAACTAGGGACCAATCTACAGTGTGTTTGAACTCAAGAACTCCTTCTTGATTCAAACTCCAAAAGGTGGCGCATGAGAATTCCCCACAAGAACTCTTCTTGTTTTTCCTTCTCTCACAAACCCTAATTTTGGCAACCTCAAGTCGATTTTCCTAACTCTTAGGCAAAGTCGACTTTTCCCTTCTCAACTCTTGAGAACCAAAAATTCTCCACTTGGAAGCTAGGGTTTTGAAGGTGGCGATTTTTCTATCTCTCTCAACAAGGAGGATGAAAAATTGCACAAATGAATTCTCACTTGGTTTATGCCCATAGGCGCCTAGCCCTAGGGTTTAGCATATATATAATTATTTTTAGAGCATTATTATAATTCTAAATTATAATAATATGGCTTCATGACTTGAATTTTAAATTTAAATATTACCATAATATTTAATTTAAATTCAAATCACAATCTTTTGAGAATCAAATTGGAAAATCAAATCTTCCAAGTTCCTCAAATCATGCGCCATATGCTCCTCATATTATCCTTGGAATTTTATAAATCAAAAACCTTCCTAACTCTTAGGAAGTCATGACTCACCAAAGATCCT
>QANZ01001562.1:145323-191366 GCA_003254925.1 Chamaecrista fasciculata | reverse complement strand
TAGGGGCTTTGCGTGCCCGTAGGGCACGCAAATATGTATGTAAAATAAATAAGGGACTAAATTGTTAACTTAGTAAAGAAAGAGAGACCAAATAGTAAATTTTCTCTTATTTTTAATTCATAAACTATAGTTTTAAATATGGACGACCAAAAAGAGATGGAGCCATATAATATAAGATGATATGATACGATATGAAGCTTAAAAGCAAAACCATAGTACTAGTCTCCTCCTGACTGGTATGGCCTATGGCTTTGTCCCCACAAAATCAATATTCACAAACTCAATTTTGAAATGTGGTTTCAACTTTGAAGGCTAGTGGTGTGTGATTGATGCATCATATCATTCTTTTTTTCTTTTTTTTACAAAGTTAGGTATTATTGCATGATGTTAGGAAAAGTGAAGTCGAATTGGAGAAAGGAAAAGAAAAAACAAATAATGCAAAAAGCTAGCTAGCTAGCTAGTATTAGCTCTTAGGTATGTAATAAAGTAATTTTAGTAATGTAGTAATGTAATATTGTAGCCCACTAGCTAGCTACTTTTAAAAAATGAGTAAGAGAAAGCGAGGGTTAAGCTGCTTTTTGTTAAAATAAAAAAGAAAGCAATGTATTATATATATTTAGTGCTAACTTTTATGTTTGGGTCGGTGCTTGTCTCCATCACTCATCACTTCTCTATTTTCATTCATTACTTTAACCTCAATCTTCCACCTTAAGAAAAACCCACTTTTTGTTCCTCATACACTTCAATTTCCCTCCTTCACTTTCACGCCTTTAATTCCTTTTAAAAAAAATTATGATTTATTATAAATTAATTTTTTATTAATAATTTATACATCACTATACAACTTATTAGTTATTTGAAGGTTTAAATCATAATGAATAAGAGGTTTTCCGTGGCTAAATTAATAATTTAAAAAATTCTAGAGCTAAACTAACATTACTCGACTAGTGACTCTACCAAAGGGTTTGCTCAATCTACCAATAACATAAAATGTATAACTCAAGAGGAATTTTTATTAAAGTGGAGGTTGCGTTTGAATTAGACCAAATTAAATCATTCTCCCATAAATATGTCAGTGCTTGGAAGATAGATGGCACTGAAGTGTGCAACCTACATTCAGTCGTTGGGGTTGCAACTCGACCAATTAAGGCTAAGAGCGCAACATCAACAGAAGGAACAGGTCGACCGATGCACACCAGATGTTGAACGATCGACTCTATAACACTAAGATTAAATAATAATTTGATACATATATATATACTAGGAGCTTTGCGTGCCCTAACGGGCACGCAAATATGTATGTAAAATAAATAAGGGATTAAATTGTTAACTTAGTAAAGAAAGAGAGACGAAATAGTAAATTTTCTCTTATTTTTAATTTCATAGACTACAGTTTTAAACATGGACGACCAGAAAGGGGTGGAGCCATATAATATAAGATATATTCAAGTTTGATCCACTTTCACAATTCAAAATCAAAACTAACATAATAAGGTGATTAGTTTGTTATTTGTTATTCAAGTTTTGTATATATTGGTTTGAATTTCCATTTAAGAAGTGGATCAAATTCACTTTCACGTTGCTATCTCACTGGCTCAAGGCTTTTTCAAATTTGTACTATATATCTTGCATGATCATCCACGTTACATTCTCCCATTTGGTCAAGTTTTATGAGTGGAACTTTAAATTTTAAAACAAATTTATTATTTGGTCCCTAATTTATACTAAGTAAACTAATCAGTCCATAAATAATCAAAATATAAAATATCATCCCTGAAATATTTATTTTGTCAACTATTTGATCTATTGTAATAATTTGGTCCCATAAACTTGAACTAGTTTATACTTTGGCCCCATAAATTTGAACTAGTTTGGTCCCATTAAATTATTAACAATTATAATAATTTAGAGATTGAATACTATATTTTAATTATTCTAAAACTAAGTAGTTAACTCAGATTTAGAGATCATGAGTAGGATTTTTGTTAAAATTTTCATATAAATAATTGAGGGTGGTACTGCCTACATGCCTATATATGATTGTAGTAAATGTAGCTCTGATTGTATTTTTGGCACCAAATGCTTCACTCTCTTCATTATTCTTCTCTTTACATGCATCACCACATATATACAGAACAAAACAAAAGAACAAAACATGTGGTAACCCTTTTTCTCTTTTGGTTTTGTTTCCCTTTATTCTTTTTCAATGGTATTCATTAATCAGGTGTTTGTAAATTAATTTCTCATAAAGTTAATCTTAAAAATATTCTTTTATCTTGGTCACGAAGTAACTTCATCCTTTTTTAATCCAAGGGAATGATTCCAATTTGTCGACTCCTTTTTAAAAACTTAAACTATTCGATTTGTTTAAGATATATAAAATTAGAATTCAGTCATTCGAATAATTCTCCAATTTTTTTAAAAATTGTGATTTGAATAAATTTACATATTTGCCCTTACCACCAGTACGAACCACTGCGGCACTGCCACAATAATAACTTTACTATTATTAAAAGAGGTCACTATTAGCCATTATTAACACTAATCAACACATGATGTTGATTGTATTGTTTTTTAATTAAGAACTGAGCATTTAATATAAATCTTTATTCTAAACATATTAAATTATGGACTTGGCCCTGTTAGGTTTTATTTCCCTTTCAAAATTGACCTTAACCCGAAATATTATGTATATTTTATTGATCATTTTTTCATGTTAACCAAATTAAATACTAAACTGATGTGAACTCAATTATTATTTTTTAAAAATGATTCTTTCTTTTTTATTTTCAATTTAATGAAAAATTCAAGTTGATGTTAATTTTTTTCTGCTTAAATTGTACTTTCAGTATCATATATTTGAAGTGAGTTTCATAATCTAAAATTTTATATTGCTTTTTTTTTCAAAAAAAAAAAATAGAATTAGTCTTACATATTTTTAATTTTTTTAGTTTCAAATGTAATAATATTTCTCTCGTTTTAAGTTCAAATGTGACTAAGTTTAGATCTGCATTATGCTTTGAATAGTTATTTCTTTATCAACAAATAAGATCAAATTAAACATCGAAAGTTGTTCGTTTCTTGGTTAACACGAGAAAAATTAGTCATATATCTTTCATTTTAAGTCTGGATATAACAAGTTTGAAATTATAAGTTACTATTTATCAGTTTTTTTTCGTCTAGTTACAAATACATGCAAATGGAGTTAAAATAGATTCAAAGGTGAGTTTGAGACCAAAAAATAAATATTTTTTAAAACATGTAACGTAAGAGCAATTTTACAAGCAAAAAAAATTATAAAAGACTGATTTGAAACTCACTTCACAAATATGGGATAAAAACTGCAGTTTTAGCCTTTTTTTTTCAGTTATAAATCACAAAATGAGGAGATTCCAATAGGGGACCCAGCTGGGATTTTCACTTTACACGTGGCGATTTACTGATGCTTCCCAGATTCGGAGACAAACATTTCACATTCGTAAAAATGATAAGCGCTTTACTGGAAACACCCTCATACCATAATAATAATAGTGGAAACATATTATTTGGTCCCTCCTTTCTCACCGTTTCAACTATTTGGTCCCTGCATTTTTTCGAAATAGACTATTTGGTCACTCAAAAATTAGAAATGTCAACTCGTTAGTCCTTGTAGGCTATCTCCGTTACTAACATTGATGACTTGACCGTTAAGTGCACATGTAACAAGTTAAATGTCACATATTTAACTATTTGAGATCACCAAGGGTTTGAGATTTGGAAATGATTTAATAGTTTATGCCTTATGAAAGTTTCATGTGTAATACAAATATTTGGGTCTGACTTAAGTTATTAGGTCGGTTTAATTGTATTGTTAGTCTGATTTGGTTAGTTTAGGTGATTAAAATGCCAAAGTGGCATTTAACGGTGTTATATAAGTATTTAATGTCTGATAGTTGACGATTATTAGACTAAATAGTTGACATTTTTAATTTTTGAGTGACCAAATAGTCTATTTAAAAAATATAGAGACCAAATAATTGAAACTGTAAAAAAGGAAGAACCAAATAATAGTTTTTCCCGTAATAATATCACTATTCACTGTTCAGTGTTCACTCACACCAATTATTGCCGCCATCAAGTCTCACGGGTCCAACACGTAATTACACGTGATCTCTGATGTCATTTTCGTCATTTTCACCTTCTTCCTCAACAACTTTCTACTCTAGTTTTAACTTCATGTGCCGTCCCATTTTATTTTCCTTTTAAAAAAAAATAAAAAATAAAATAATTCACGAATGTTTCGTTTTCGCTTTTCCTATTTAAACCCCTTCACTTGCTTCCCTCGCTCCCTTTTCCCTCCCTTTCCTTTCTCTCTCTCTGTTAAATTTTGTTTTTCTCTCCGGCGAAATAATGGAGGCGAAACCGGCGGACACACCGTCGATCTTCTCCGTCGTCGTCGGCGGCGGCGGATTTAAACGGACGCCGTCGGAGTTGGACCTGGAGGAGTTTCTGCAGAAGGCGGTGGGATCGGCGGCGGCGGCGGCGAACGGCGAGGAGGACGTGAAACCGAGCGAGTTGATTTGGTGTCAGAGAGATCACAAAAGTAGTTTCGCCGAGATCGATGCGTTTCTCGGCGGCGCCGGCGTCGGCTCCGATGACCTCGACGGCGTCGCTTTCCGAAATCCGGTTAGTGCTCTCACTGATCTCTCCATCACTTAGGAGCCGTCTCTTGCCACGTCATCTTGCGGTTAGGCGGTTTCATGACGTGGCTGCCACGTAGTTTCTCAGGCCATTCTGAAATAATCAAATAATAATGGCAGTTAACACTGTCATCATCATCTATCACCAAAACCCTAATAATTTACATAACAACCAAAGAAGAATTGCACTTAATTAACTAGTAAAGTAATAATTCAATTAAAAAATAAATAATTAATGCCAACAAGTTTCACTCAACTTGCAATTTTTTTTTTGGGTTAATCGTCAGATTTGTTTCGAATTTTGTTTCACTGCTTAACGTTTATTCCTATAATATAGTAGGAGAGTTTGAATTGAATACAATGACAAATAAAAAAGCTTAATATATAAAATATGATGGGCGAAAAGTCACGCCTTCGTGACTCATGAGTCATGAGCAAAACATGCTAAAATTGGAGTATTTTTTTTTTTGGTAACAAAACAACTGGAGTATTTAAAGACGTGTAGTACAATAATATTGAACAAACTAAAACTATTCAAGTTTCTGTTTTCCCTATCTAAAATATCTCCAAACTTCATATATGTATATATAGAGTCATGTAGATAGCGTGCTAGCTAAAAATAAAACTGAGAGATCAACTATATGAGTATTGAGTGGACTCTATATATAACTTGTAAAATCAACTATTTAAGGGAGATTTATTTTATGTATTTTGTGTTTTTTCTTTATAGGGAAGTATTAACAAGATCTGATGAATACATGAGAATTGAGAGAAACGCATGTATTATACACAATTTTTTTTTTCTTTCCATGTAATTATGTAAAGAAAGACAATTGCGTGCAAGATTTCCTTTTTAAACAATTCAAGAGCGTGAAAAGTTTGTTGTTTTAAATATATTCTAATTTTTTTTTAAAATATAGTAGTTGATTTCATACATGGACAGTTTGTCTTTTAGGTGGATTATATATTTATATTATGATAACTATAATAATTTCTTCCACTCAATTATGTTGATGAAAAGTTTGTCTTACTATTGGAGTGAATTTGCACGCGACTCCGTGAAATGCTTCGTCCACTAGCTATATAAACTGAGGATGAAATAAAAGGAAAAGACATTGCTCAATTTTTTTTTAAGAATAAACTAATAACTGATGATTTGGTACTTATTAATTAGTCAGTTGATAATTCAGCAATTGAACAATTAAAACACATAGTTAGTTTTTGAAAAATTAGAATAATAGACTTTTTAGTCTTTTAAAAAATTAAAGTGACATACTATTTAGTTTATAAGAAAGACTAATAAATATACTATTCTATTATTTCAGTAACTAAACTATATATTTAATTTTTTTAGAAATCGATTAGTTATCAGCTCGATGATCTTTCATAGATCAAATTGTTAGTTTTTTTTATATTAGGGAAAAGTATTTTCAATTTCTTTTCAAAATTGCAAAATAATTTGAAGGATTATTTTATACAATAGTATTATACATCTTATATTTGCAACCAAAATAATTAAGAAATAATACTGTGTCTGTTTTTTTGGGTCACAAAATAATATCAATCCCTTAAGGCTATCTTTGGTAAATGCAGAAGGAAAGGGGAGTAAGCACTATACCTAACTAATATTCTTTCTTCCTACTTTTCTCTAAAGTAACTAAAATCTGAAACTTCTTTCCTACTTCTTCTGCGGTTTAAATGTAAACAAGATAATTTATCATTTGTTGATTAAAAACATAAAACCAGCCTTCCCTTGTGTTGCTGTTACAAATTAAAACCCCAAACATCATTGTCAACAACCTAAGGGGCCTTCTGTTTTTTACTGTTAATGGATATTTTGTTGAAGGGTGGCTGAAGAGATATTTTCTCTCATGCCTTTTCAATCTCTAGTGCTCCTTAGAAAAAGAAAAATATCTTCTTGTTAAGAGGTCAAATGAAACAAAAGAGAGAAAAAAGAAAATTGAAGTAAGCGGTAGAATTCATTTCTTGGGTCAATTTCTTGGTGCTATATTAGTATATAACTAAATTGTTTGACAAAACTCCAGCTTATGTAGGAAATTTTGCTAGTTTCAGGATTCAGTGACTGGATTTTCAACTTGTGGAGGATTAACAGTAGCAGACACCCTTCTTTGGTCCCAAAACGCCACTCCCAAGCATTCAACAATCTCTGCTACCATTGAATCTCAGTCATCAATTTGTGGCACTGGTAATAAATGCTATGGGCAATATTATTTTACATTCCGGATCTTCTGTAAATGTCATTTCTGAAATTCTCTGTAATTACATAAGCCAGCAAAGTGGTATTAAGTGAAGTGATTTGTTTTAACTTTTATGCATAGAAAGGCAAAAGATTTAACTAATTGTTGAGAAATTCAAAAGCTTCAATTTCAGGGGATCCGATTTGTGTTATTTTGTATTTTTGATTTCTTGCACACAGACAGACAGAGACACACATACACTAGTCTGTATTTGCAAGGCAGCACAGAAGTAGCTCATAAGAAACTTGTTTAGTTGATGTAGTTTAACATTTTGGATCAATTGCAAACTGGCCAGTTTGCAGCCCAGTGTCAGCTAATCAACCAAACGGCATAGACAATCAAGCGAAGGGAACTTCTAGTGGTTCCTCAGGCGAGCAATCTGATGAGGATGATGTAGCAGGCCCTTGTGAACACAGTGCTAACCCTATTGATATGAAACGCCTAAGAAGGTATGTTTGTTACATTTATTACTCTTCAATTCGGATGATAGGGTTGGACACCAATTTGGATCCTCTATAGTAATTTAGGGGTGTAGCGTTGAGAGAGAAAGGAATAGGGTAGAGTGAGAAAGTGTCAGTGAGACCCACTTTCTCTCTCAGCACTACATCTATAGTGCACTATATAGGATCTAAATTGGGTTGGACACAGATATGATCTTCATACTCCATGCTTTGCTTTACATATATACATGGTTCTCTTTATTTCAGGAAGGTCTCTAACCGGGAGTCTGCCCGGAGATCCAGAAGAAGAAAACAAGCTCATTTGGCTGATCTTGAGTTGCAGGTATTTATTTATTAAGTAGGAAATGTATTGTTTTGTATTGACAAACAAATATATGCATGCTTTTGTCTTGGAACATGTAACTTCTTGGGGTTGAAATTTATCATTCCTCTTTAGTAAGTCTTTTTTTTGTTTTTTGAAGGAAGCCAAACCATGATTCTTCAATGGGTTTATTTGTTGAGAATTGAGATACATAAGAAAGTCGGGAGAGTAGTAGGAATAATAGATTTGTTAGACTCCAACATGAAAATTTTGAATTTGTTATTCTCAGGTTGAACAACTGAGATTGGAAAATGCAGCCCTATACAAGCAGCTTACAGATGCCAGTCAGCAATTTCGTGAGGCTGATACAAATAACCGGGTGCTAAAATCAGATGTCGAAGCTTTGAGAGCTAAGGTAAGGGGGTTATTTCATGAATTCCATTATAGTAATCATATATATATAAGATCTGAACTTAATCGTCAGTATTCAAGAGATCAGTAAGTTAGTTGGGAAATCTCCCCAGAACAGAACTTGTGTATATATAGTGTTGTCAAGAATATAAGATCAAGCAAAGTTGACAATCATCAGGCTCATAAAGTGGTTGAAATGAAGAATACAAATATGAATGAGTAAAGCAATTTGTCTGTACTTTTAGGTGAAGTTAGCAGAAGATATGGTGACTAGGGGCTCCTTTGCCACCACCTTAAACAACCAGCTACTTCAGAATCAGAGTCAGGTAAACACACCGCCACCACTTAACACGACTAGCGTGCGTCGCACGGCTCATGTCTCACCAACCATCACTGTCCATGGAAATGAAGCAGCCTCATACGCTGGTATAGCAATTGATGCTCACAATTCATCTCTTGGTCATGGAAATTTAGGTATCAGTAACAACAGTTTCAACACTGGAGTTATAAGCGATGCTATGAGCTGTGTCACTGAAATATTTAGATGAAAGGTTCACTTCACCCAGTTAGATTCAACTTATATATATATATATATATATATATTGCCTTGTCTAGTTAGATTAGCAGGTTCTATTTTGTCTTATGTTTTTTCCCCTCTATATGTCCATCTAAATAGTGAGTGTGGTTTCTCTTGTATTTGTATAAAATGACTTGTTTGGGTTGTCCAATTACACCAATTAATGCGTGAATTCCAGGGAGGTACAAAGTATAAAAGATGAATAAACCATATGAGAATTTTCCAGCAAAATTGGAATAGAATATTTGGAAAGAAATCAAACCATTCAGATTTTTATCAGCAAATATTGGAGACAAGTAATGTACAGTTGGCTGATTAAAGACATTTTTATTCCTGAAAGCAATGAAAAGAATAAACTGCTATCCCATCATCATCTCAAACTCACCAAAATCAACCTTGCCATCAAAGTTCAAATCTACAACCTTCACCATTTTCTCAATTGTATTCATATCCCAACCTTTGTCTAAACCCAAGCAATCCAGAACCCTCTTCAACTCCGTTGCATCTATGTATCCATCACCATCTTCATCAAAGATTTTGAAGGCTTCGCGTAATAGCTCGCTGCGCTTTGACATATCTTCGAATCCAGTGAGCACCTCTTCTACAGGCACTTCATCTTCTTCTAAGCTACCATGGCCAGAAAGCTCAAACCCTGAAGAGGGCTTCTCCTCCTCTGAACCATAAAGCAAACCAAGCTTCTCTACCACTCGGCGAGCATTTTCCCTCTTAATTCTTCCATTGTTTTCCATGCCAAAGACAGTGATGAGAGCACTAACCATCTTCTCATCAAGTTTGAGCACATTCTGAGGATTGCAGAGAGAATGATTGTGATCCAGGTCAGGCTTTGAGCTTTCTTGTGGACACCTAAAAGCTTGGAAGAAATCTCCAATGAATCTAGAGCATGCTTCTGTAATCCCCATTTGTGGCAAGAAATCAAAAAACAGAATTTAACAAAATGTTTCTGAAGAAAAAAGCTAGAATGAAAGCCAAGAATCCAATAATGAGAAGCAACGGCAAAACTTTGGTGTAGCTTGAGCCTACACTCTGAGCAATACAAGCAAGAAATATATTGACAGCTAGTTTCATCAAAGTACTCTTCTTATATAGTTGGATCCATGAGACAACACCCCTGTTTCAATTTAAATTCACTTGAATGCCATTGTGTGGTAGAATCATGGCAATTAAATAATACTAATAATTGTATGAGGATGAATGAATCATTGACATCATGGACTCCAAGGCTGGCATAAGATAATGAATATTGTAATGGGGCAAGCATTATGCATTATTATCTTCGGTGTCCTCTTTTATTATTATTATCTATTTTAATATTGGTTCATTGTAATTAAGGACAGTGCAAATTCACAGAGAACCATCACATTATTATTTATTATAATAGTGGTTGACAATGACAGTGCTGTGTTATTGCCCTAAATACTCTATACTTTTCATAATTCTCTACTTGAAACTAAGTTGCATTTTATGTTTTGTTCAGTCTTCTGCTATACTATCATATATCTTTAGCATTGAGGGACTCAAATGGTGCAATGAATCTTTTAGCTATTGGACTTTCACTTGTCCTATAAAAACAAGATAATGCCCTTTTCCCACACTTGCTCTGTACACTCTAGTTTTGTTCCCCACCCAGTGGACACTTATGGCTTGAGAAAAAAGTAATGAATATTGTTCTTTTGCATACCAGATCTATTCACGTGAAGTGGGAGAATAAAGAAAGAACTAAGGCATTAGATTCATTTCAGAGTAATATAAGGGTTCAAGGGGATTGATATCTGGTTTAGGTTCAGACCAAGAAGCTTCCTTGAAGATACTGCTCAACAATTGCAGTGCATAAAAAATATGGGTTTTTCAATGGAATAATGGAAATAGTTAAGAGAGTGATGAGATTATTGAGATCTACATCAAATCAGAGTTAGTATAATTACATAGCTCCAACTATTTTTAGAAAGCATTTTTGGGCAGAAACCGCGTTGTGTAGTTGTACCAAGAAATATTATAAATATCTTTTTTTGCTGAATTGTTGCCTTCCTTCCTGCATCCACTCACGTGGATATTTTATTAATTCCTGGGAATTCAAAATGATGCCATTGCCAGCCAGTGTATCTTGCCTCTCTTTCAAACTATTATACTATTACTATTAAGTATACGTTAGAAGAAGAGTGTTAATAAAGTGAAATTCTAATCCTTTTTAATTCATGATTCTTGAAGTTTGAGAGGGTACTATATACTTATTAGGAGAGGAAGAAGATGTAGACTAACTCTAATTTCTCTTCCTCTATGTGCGCCCTTACGAAATCAATCAAACTTTTACTGCTTCGAGGCTGTTGGAAAACAAGATTTCTGAATTCGAGAGCTTAATACAGAACATTCTTTTCTGCTACGTAACATTTTATTGTCACAACTAAACCCACGATTAAATCGATCGATATGGGAAAAGATTCATTAAGCTGGTATGCAATAAAATGTTTGAATGCATCAATTTTCACTTTAAAGTGTTCAGTTCATAACAACTTTTCTCTTTCAGGGGTGTTCATTGGGTTGGGCTAACCCGCTAAAACCAACCCAACCCACTAGTTTGAGTTGGGCTGGGAGGTTGATTTGTGTACAAAAAGTTGAGCTCGCTGTGGTTTGGGTTGGGCTGCGGGTTTCAAGATTTTGAGCCCGTTCAACCCAAATCAACCCGTCGGCCCGTAAAAATATTAAATAAAAAATANTTTTTTATAAAATAAATATATAAAAAATAAAAAAAAAACTAGTATGGGCCAACCCGCCACTGTTTGGTTTGAGTTAGTTTGGATTGACTCAATTATTTTCTTTAGCCCAACCCAACCCAACCCGCCAAATAAATTAATGAGCCCGAACCAACCCGCCCTAAACCCAACCCAGCGCGTGAACACTCCTACTCTTGACTTATACTCTTTACGGAAGACAAGTTAATTATACATTATAAATCAAACTTATAGAGAAACGATTAAGAAAACGAATAAAAGTATATAATATTAGATGGTATTCATCATATTGAATAGAATACTGTTTATATTACACTTTGGGCCAAGTTGGAAGTCAAAACGACCCATCTCTAGTAAAAGTTTCTCAAGGAGAAGAAAATTGTAAAAGTTGATAATCGTACGTAAGGGACCAAAAACGGGGAGGAAAGGTCCATCATACACAGTTCTGTAAGGCGATGAAAAAAATAATAGGTATATTCTGACCCAAAACCAAAAGAAAAAAAAGTATAACTAAAAAGAAAAGCCAAAATGTTGGGTCGGTTGGGCCCTCAATTAATTATAGGTGCCCCATAATTTGAAACCGAATCAGGGCCCATAGGCCCAGCTTCAAATCTTGAGAACTCGTCAGGCACAGGAATATTTAACTCAGAACAAACAAGGTTCACAATTTTTGCAGTGACAACTCCAATGGAGACTTTGTTGAGTGTCACAGCAATGGAAAACTTGTTTGTCACGTCACAAAACCCTGTGGATCCACCCATTCCTGAGTGCCCAAACACAATGGATGACCCATCTTTTGAACTAAACCTCTTAAATCCAAGACCAAAACTCCCACCAGGCAGAGTTAAATTCTTGTAATCTCCAGCACCCAAGAATTCATCAATAATTCTAGGATTCTCAAACATCTTACCAGAAGAAATATGGGTTCGTTGATGACTTTCTCTCTTACACACACCCTCAGATGTACAGGCATTGCTGCTATCACTACTGCTACAATCAGTAGGGACCCTAGTAAAACCATCTCTGCTAGTATTTCTACTCCTATTATCATGGAGTTCTTCAAAACCTAAGTTTTCTTCACTCTTGCCAGTTCTCTTCATCAGAGGTATATTTATATTTATTTTCTTCCGTCTAGTTTTGGAGGACTCCTGAGAAGAAAATTTGGGGATGTGAGGATGACTTCCAAGAGGTGGCTCAGAAGCAGAAGAATGAGGTGGTGGTATCTTGCCACCCTCGGCCAGGGCTGCATAGTAACGTGCAAGGGCCCGTGCAGACATATGACCGTTAGCTGCCGGTATGATGGCACGCCGGACATTCAGCACATTGAAAAGAGGAGGCAAATTTTTAGCAGATTCAACAATTTGCTGTGGCTGGAAGGTGGAAGGTAGGTCAGGATTGCTTGGCATCCCTAACAGCTTGTTTACCTCTTCTGTATCTACAGTGAGAGCTGCAAGACGTGATTCCACCCCTGCATTGAGGTAACAAAGAAATCAAATAAATCAAATCAAATCAAAAAATGAGATCATGAAAATTTTACTTTTACGTCTGCTTTTAATAGATTACAAAGATAGTACAGTATATGGTATACGATATTCCACATTAGGAGAAAAATGAAATATTGATCCATACCAACTCGGGGTAAAAAATATTCATCATTACTTGCCTGGGGGAATTCCTACATATAGCTCTCCTTCAATATGGAGGGGCCGAACTATGGCTTCTTCTAGGATCTCCTGAAATTTCTTGCCAGATGCATGCTGTTTTATCCAAATAAATTATCAGAACAGGGTTGAATCTTCAGCTGACAAATCTTATTTGTATTTCGTTTAAACTACTATAAAATTTGAATTTTTTTGTTAATACACAAGAGATAGCAGTCATACTTCAATGATTCCACCACACAACCAGCCAAACGACAAATAATGATATTTCTGATCCTTGCCAGGTTCAGTCTCAGGAGCTGTCGTGCAAATGCGATCCAAACACTGATCCCAATCAAGCATCATTAGAGGGTTTTCTCTAACTACGTCTGCCATTGCATTGTGCAGACCAGACGTATGGTTAAGAATGTGATGAACCTGAAATAATTATTTAAATATATAAGAAAAAGAAATTTTGTTAGTAAGACGAGAAAAGCTATGATAAGAGAAAGGCCAAGCTATCCTCCTTAACAGCATGAAAGATGAACAGAAAAGACTCAATGACGCAAAATTGCTCTCTAGTCACTGCTGAAAGATCTGATACAGCTAGACAGAGAACTAAGGTTTTGACTGTCCACAGCAATACCAACCACATTGCTCTTTGCCCAATTAAATTTCAAGCCACAAACCAACATAAAACTAAAACATTCATGAAATGGAGTATTCAGAACTTAAGTTGATATGGGGTGTGGGTAAATATTTGACCTTTATGGCATCTTTTCCATTTGATCCAAATGCTGGCCAAATATTTGCAACATTCTCTTCAAGCTTCAGCTTTCTGCAACACAATGAGCAGTACGGTGAACAACGGCAAAACAAATTTTTGGAGTGATATGGTCAATGAAATTAAAGTGAGAAACTTGACATTTTTAAAGTATCTCTGAACATGATACTCATGTAAAATAGCACATGAATATAAAAAGATTTACTTTATATGGAAAAAGACATAAATAACTCCTAATCGATGAACAAAAGTCAGACAAACCAAGCTAGCATCGATTTAGTTACTTTGGTGATTTCACAGCAAGAAAATTGAATTACAATGAGACTTGGTATACAAAATGCAGTCATAAAGTCGGGAGGAAACTTCTGGAATTTTGAAGTTATCTAATTTACAAAATTACAAGTAAATGTTTATCTATCACATGCATGTGTCAAGAATAAGGACTGTAAATAGAAGTTTTCACTGTTTCATCTGCATTTTAATGAATTTGCCTTTCACACATAAGATAAAAATTATATAACTACTAACCAGAGTAAAAATAAAATGTTAAGAGTAAACTGAAAAGGAACATATGATTCCAAATTTCCAGTAGTTTGTCCTCTCTTTTACATAGAAATGCTATATAAATAAAACCTCGACATTTCTTTCAAACTTTACCAATTCAGAACCTCTTCATTTTTACTTTCTTATGAAGCATAAGCGAAAGATGACGTAATATGTCAAGAACTTAAAAGCCTATTATAACATAGCATGTAATCCTGTTTGTTCAATAACGATATAAGGTACAGTACCAATTTAAGGACAGTAAAACTCTAGTTATAGCATCTTAAAACACACCCGTTGTCTACCAGCCAATGTAGCATTCCTGCTGCGATGCCCTTCGTAACAGAAAACACTGAAAAAAGGCTATCAGGCTGGACTGGACGAGGATCATATTTACCAAGAACTCCAGCAGCAGTGTCAATAATGACCTCTCCATCTTTGTACGCACATACCTTGGTGAGAGATTATAAGAAATTGATCAAATTAACTGAATATGCACAACAACTATAATGAAGAAATAAGTGCCACATCTTAGGTCAAGTGATACTTTATTTAACCCATAAATTAAACGACCATGCTGGCAATGCTCCAAGTTCCCTCATTTCCAGAACAAATACTTGTACAAATACAAAAACATTCTTCTAAATACACTCTTGCACACAAATACTTATATATGTACATATACAGAGAGACATAGATGACTGTGTGGAGAAAGAAAGGCAAAAATATTTCAATACAAAATTTTTCATGACCATAAAAGATTGAAGTGGATACTATATATATATATATAACTGGCCTGTACATATATCCCAAAACTTCAAATTCTAAATCATAACTAAATGTGTTTTAAGTGATATATGAGCCAAGATTCAACTTAAAACGCATATATATGCTAATAAGAGGAAGAATAGATAATTATCAACCATAAATTGGTCACAAGCCTCAATACTAAGTTACCATTTAATAAATAGTGGCATGCACCTGAATTCCAAGTATTTTGTCATTACTTCCCAGCTCAACTAGAAGTTGCCTCAGCTTGGCTTCTACATCAGAATGAACTGGTGTATCATAGATCCACTTACTATTTACTGATGGTCCCCTGTTAATATACCTGACAAGTGCATTTCATTCAGCCATATATGAATCAAGCAAGTTGTAGAAATAACAAATAACCATATGAGTATCAAAATACTCACCCACTCAAAACAGATTCTGCAAATGGCCTCATTATGTCCATATATACAATTCGTACATTCATGGTGGATGAAAGCCCTAAATCAATGTCAAATAAGTAAAAAGGTTATGAGAAAACAACCAAATGTAAATCTGGCTTCACAATGGAGACAACAAACCTCTAAGAAGATTGAGAACCCTTCCAAATATAATAATATCACCAGGAAATGCATCAACCTGAAAAGACAAAAGGAAATTATTACTGCATCTAACTTGTAATTCATAGGATAAACTTATAACAGAAAAATCCAAGACTATATCTGAACTTACGGGATTGAAGCGTTTCATTTCTTTTTGGTCCAGCTTCATTTTCTCCTGTATAACCTTCATATTTTTTACTCTTTGATCGGCCAAAGATTTCATTGTTTTCTTAGTTGCACCAAAATAAACCAGAATTAGATAGGAATTAAACAACTGAAAAATGTAAAGGAAGAGTTTAGTTTCATTAGATTACTGCATACTTACATAGGACTCATTTGCGGGCGTTGTTGAACGAAAGAATATGGTTGTTACCTCCATGGCTTGCTCTGGTAAATCCAGTCGAAACTTAAGCCCCATTTCTGCAAAGGCAGATAAAAGAGCTGCATGGTCCCCCTAGGATAGAAAGCATTACATACTTAGCCATCATTTAGAATATGATTTGGTACAATTATTATGAGAACTTTATACCAAATAATAACAATCTTCAAATATTGTAATTAAAATGAAACAAAAAAATCTATAAATATTTTTTCCCAAAAAAATACAAATTAAGCATTCTAGAGTCCATGATCGATAGGAATACCAAATATCACCAATGTTAATTTGTGGTCATGACTACATAAGTGTTTAAAAACCGCCAAGCATAACTAAAGCATAACCTTGGTGAGGATGGGAAAAAGGCATTAATATCTCTCAACGTACCCCACAGACAGAAGCCAACTTACAGCATGCCAGTAGTGAATAAAACACAGATCCACTGTTATGTTATGCATAAGGTATATTGCTCAATTTGTGACAGGCTGGTTTTAACACCTATACAAATATTTGTTCACCCTAGAAGTTTAAAGCATCGCTATTAGGAAATAAATATATTTAAAAAGATTACAACTTCGTATGATTAAAAACCAGACCAAGTTGAATTTCTTTTGGCACAAGCTTAACTAATCTTTGGTGGTCAAGAATCAATCTCAATTCAAAACTCAAGCCTTTTAGCACAGGCCAGGAAAGGCTGGCTGCTCAAGACAGTAGCCCAATGATTATTTTCAGAATTATAAGATCATAAGCTCTAGACAAAGATCCTATTATTGAGTTATCACCACTCATTCAACAGTAAATCATTTCATTTGTTTCCATATTACTAAAATAGCACCAAAGCCTGCACTACTGCACATACCTCAGCAGACGCCAAAAACATCTTTGCAAGAGCTTGCTTAATGGTGGTTGATAGTTTCTTCGTGAGTCCAAAGTCTAGTAAAATCGGGCGATGTGGAGATTCCTTGCTCACAAGAAAATTTCCTATGATGTTCTCAAGAAAAAAGAGCAAAAGTATTTCATGAGTTAAGAAATAATATGGTAAACATGAAAGTCAACTTATTCTCAATGAAGTCATCAGAGTAGAAGAAATCAATTACTATTGCACATATTCACATCATACACACACAAACAAAGTGAGTAAGCATACCAGGATGAGGGTCACCATTGAAAAACCCATCAACATATATTTGGTGTGCATAAGCACGAGTAATCTCCTCAACTATCTTTTGTTTATCTACACCAAAAGCTTCCAGTGCTTCAGAATCATTTAGCCGAATGCCATCCATGTACTCTAAAATAAGGACTTTCTCCGTCGACTGTCAGGAAACAAGAAGAGTATATAATACAGGAAAATTCATCAGAAAGGCAGCAAATTTAATTTTAAACAAAAAAAATATATATTTCAAGTACCAATCTGACACATTATGATAAGATGCACACACTTGATGGAAAGAACTGCACTAAGATAAAATTTGCAGTTGAGATGTTGGGACCCATGAATAACATAGTAATAGGTTGTGAGGCAATTTAAAAGAAAAAGAAAGAAATTTACGTACATTGGAATGAAAATTGGTAGGCAATTATGTAAACTATGTTCACCTAACACTGAAATTATTTTCTGAATATCATATTTACTGTTCCAGATAGGTCTTTCCAGGGCCGATGTTGAAAAAACATTACTTCACCATGAGTGAAAACAAGGCCTTTACAAACATTAAATTAGAAGGCATCATTTATTTTATATATCTTTCCAATTATAATCTGTTTTGCCCCTTGTCTACCAACATTACCATTATGTGAAAAATTATAAATATTTCAACGTTTCCTTTTATAAAATCAATACTTCAATCAGTAAATCCTCTGTTTCATGATTAACACTCAGACTGGAATCTTAATATATATAATGTTTAGTTCAAAGCGATCACACATTGTCTAAAAGCTCTAAATCTAGAAATTCAAAGCACCATTGCAAGTATTATATACTGCAGTTTTGTGTCATTGGAGGCATCCAATATGGGGAAGACAATACCTGAATAACATCTGGGATTAAAACATTCACTTGATTGGCAGTCTTATTGCCATCATATTGGTTTCTGCAACCAAGGTTTTTAGCCACCGTTCTTGTATTTTCTACAGAAAAAATAAGTGTTAATAATAGACAAACTAGCAATCAATGGAAATGAAGGAATCAAATTAAGCCAGCTTGTTCAGAAGAGTTTACAAAAAGAAATTGAAAAACAAAAAAATAAATTATTAAAAAAAGGAATTAGAAAAAGAAGGGAAAGTCTTGACACAGAAAACAACATTGGAAGATATATAATAGTGACATCAAGTATGGTCAGTCACCAACGACACCACAGGATAGCTGGCACCTTTTCCTATTATTCACCAAGACCAGAAGAGTATAACTAAATAACAATATATTTTAAAAAAAACATCTTCACATGCATATTTTTTTCCCAATTATTACAAATTACAAAGACAATTCTTGTTCTAAGTAAAACTATAAAAGGAGACATTTTACTAAAAGGAAGGGGAAAAAAAAAAGTATACTTCTCAAAAAAGAAAGAAAAACACAACTCAGCAAACAAAGAAAAATAATCAATCAATGATGCTCCCTCAGTCAAAGGAAGTCCTTGTACAATTTACATGTTAAACACCAAAACAAGCAATGAAGACATTCCTATCTACAAAAAATCTAAGGGAAGAAATTTCTACCAGCCTCATGATTGAAGTCAAGCTCTTTAGGAGCTTCTCTGCACCATTCGTCTATCATAGGATTAAAGTTATATTGTGGCTCAGCCCATGCTATCCAGTCAACAATTAACTTGGCACTTTTTAAGTCCTGAAAACAACATAAGTCCAAAGCCATCAGAAAACCTCCATTTGCCATTTTATCCAGACATACTAAATTGGGGAGAAAACTAGCAAACCTCCAGTATGGTAGTCTTAATACCATCATGTTGAACTTTGACAACAACTTCCTGTCCATTAAGCAGAGTTGCACGATGTACTTGTGCTATCTGCAGAAATAAATGGTTCATAGATCTCATTGAATCAACTCACTCTAGGAGAAATAATTAACGAATAAAATCTAAATTAAGTTATGCAACTATTCTCCACTAGCAATAAATCAATAATATCCTGAAAATCTTACTGATGCTGTTGCCAAAGGTTCATTGACAAAATCTGCAAATAGCTCATCCATTGATTTCCCCATCTCTTTCTGTATAGTACCATAGACCTTGCATATATAAACTACATGTTAAAAGTATAATAGTGATAACTCAAGCAACACAAATTTGAAATTCTTATGTATGTAGAACACAAAACCCTTATTCTTTTTCATGGATGGAAAAGCTTCATGTTATGAACTAGCAAAGCTCAAAATGAAATTTTCATTTTGTCAAAGGTAATGTGAAGCCCATGCACATATATAAGTGCAACCTTCTAACCAGCCAATTACATACTGAGACTCTCCAATCTTTAAAATTATTGGTAGATGTTTTTCTTTTTATTCAAAACTTGTATCATTACCAAAATCAGACCTTTCATTGTGAACGTTGGCAGAAGTTTTTTTCCTTTTGGCAAATAAAACATTAAAACATATATATCCTTGGAGAAAAAGAAAACAAAAAACCTCTTCCAAGGGGCGAGGAGGCAGAGCATCTTGTAACTGCTTCAAAAGACGTATATATGCCTCTGGTAGTACATCTGCACGCGTGGACAAGTATTGCCCAAGTTTCACCCACAAGCCTTCTAGCTCTATCATCAGATTCAGAACACGCCTAGCATTGCGCTCATGAGCTTTCTCCCACATAGCAGCTTGTTTATGTTTGCTAGTCCATCTATCTCTTTGTTGTAATGCCTAAAGGAACAGTGAGAATCAAATAAAAGTGATATATTAAAAAGATTTCATATATATATGTGCGTGTGTAAAGACAAGACCTCCAAGAAACCAATGAATTTCACCTTATAATCTAGGTATATCACTATGGCCATAGTGAATACTTTAACTCGTCTTCCATATATGTTTCCCCGTCCCATTCTTGCAGGAGTGCTAAACAAAGGATAATGATCTATTAAGGAACAAATAAGACTGTGTTATTATGCATATTTCCAATAAAACAAAGATGGTCAAAGCAAGTCAATAACATAAATTACAGAAGCATTAAAAAGAACAAAAAGGCAAATCAATAAAAATAAGAATTCAGGATAGTACTAGTAAGCATGTTGAACAAAACAACTAAGATATCTAGATTACAGAAACAACCTCCTGAAAACATTGCAAATATGAATTTTCCAGAATCCTTTAGCTTGCCCTAGAAAGTCTATATCCTAATTTTGAAAGACCCAAAAGGTACACCAACTTTGTAACATCTACTGCAAGATACCCCATACCTTGGATGATACCAAGCAACCGACAGTATGATACTATGACAATGAAATTAAAGCATAGGAGTGTAAGACCAATATTGAACATCCACGATATACACATTCTTGTGCATGCTGCGCATATTTTGAATGACTTTTAATTATCATAACAAGTATAGGAATGTTGAAATTCCCTACACTCATAATACCATGGTGTCTCCCATGTCCCACTACTGCCACATTAAACACCTCCTAATCTTGGTGTTTCCCAAGTATTTACAAGATTATCTGAAAGTACACTAAATTACAATCTTTCTTCATTATCTAGGATGTCTTGAGCAGAGGAGTCCCTGAATTCCGTAAAATATTCTTAATGAAGTAAAATTTAGTTCAGTTAGCCTATCAGGCACGTCACCCTTAATCATTGTTGCTTCGCTCAGCCACCCAAAATGCACATTTTTCTCGGGAGCTTTCACAGAACACTACAGAACCTTCAGGGTGATTTACCTAACTCATAATTGAGCTTAAATTTGAGGGTGTACAACCATTCCAAGTAATAATAAGCTATTTAAAAGTTCATTCGTTTATACGAATAAGGAGAAATGAAAACGCTAATTGCAAGAATGTCGATCACATAGTCGGCAAGAAAACTATGTATAAAATGCCAACACAAAAGATATAGTAGCAATGATTAAATACGTGCATATGTACACCCGCTAATCCTGGAAACACAGCCCATCCTTAAAAAAAGAGGCAGAATGACTAATTAATACCACTACATGATCCACTAGTCATTTTTGGCGTATATTAGCCATCCAACATGATGAATCTTCACGTTGATGATTAAATATCCATCAAAATCGAGGGGGAAAAGGCAAAATTCAGAAAAATACAAAAGCGACCTGGGCTTTTTCACACGAAAGAACAATACAAGGAGACATACGATAAATACAACAACAATGAACGGGAAAAACGTCTACTGGTACGACAGAAACGCAAAAAACGCAGATCACATTCTCAAATACCAAACTTAGAATCGCACATCGAGAAACGAGAGCTGAGTTACCTGAAGTCTTGGGAATTAAAGTTAAAAACTCCACGAACGCGAAAGTGGGAGAAAGATATAGCGATAGTGGGAACTGTAGAAGAAGAAGAAGAAGAAGAAGAGGAAGGACGGAGAAATTTCTTAAAAGTTGAAACGAAGAAATTTCAATGTCGTTTACTGGAACGGAATGTTTTCCTTTCCTATTTGCTTAAGGAGCAGGTAAAGCGAGCAAAAAACCGAACCGAATGAAATATTCTTTTTCTCTTTTTCTCGTTTCGTTTTAATGGAAAATAAGTGGATGACGCGACGGGGTTTCGCATCACGTTACGACACGTGGCTAGTCGTCATCCAATAAAATCATCACATAGTACTAGTACTACGAAATGCTAACCGTAGTGGTCTGAGACTCGAGAGATCGTAAATCACAAAGATATACCAAAACAAAATAAATATGATGGATGGATGAGTTTAGGTTAGTCGTTCTTATTTTGCGTTAATTAAGTGGTGGAGGTTAAAATATAGGGTATGGAATGCAAAAAATTATAATCATAAACACGTTTATACAACTCCTATTACGAAAATTTAAAGAAACATGAATAAACTCAAACATCAACATAATTCTATTGTTTCGGTACACATAATATACAAAATATAAATACATTCATTCATAATCATAATTTTCTCTAATCACAAATGGAGAGAGCAAAAGAACACTGCAAAATTAAGAGAGTCAGTGTTAAACTAAAAGAGATAATTCTTACAATAGAAAGTTTTTTTGGTCAAGGGAGTGATATTCTCATTATGGGAATTAAGTTGATAATCACTATTTGATCAGGAACTTTTTGCCTAATTTAGTGGGGATTATTTCCTTGATATTTTCTACTCAATTAAAATAGAATTGAATTCTAATGAATTCTAATCAATCACCACTTAATATATTTAAATAATAGATCTAAAGAAATTTTAATGATGATCATATATAGAAAATAATTAATACATAATATTATATAATAATAAAACAATTAATTATTCCTACGTGAAAAATATTTTATAACTGGTTGTTTATCCTTAAATAGAGAGTGTCGGTTCCGACCAAGGATACCGTGGTTTATTTATAGAAAAAAGAATTATGATGGATGCCACCAAAAAAATTAAATAAATATGATGGAATTGAGAGAAGAAGTGAGGAAAAAGGTGTGTGAAAGGAGAGAAAGAATAGACGGAAATGGAATAAAAGAAAAGGAAAAATAAATGAAGGCGATGGAATTAAGGGTGGTTGAACTTCGAAGTAAGGAAGTGAAGATGCGCGTAGTTTAGTTTTGTTTGGTGGGTGGCGCCACTTTTCACTTCATTCCATGGTTGTAATGTAATGTTTGGAAATGTTGTATTGATAATTGATCTACCGTCAAAATTACGAGAAAGGACCATCTAGAAGTCAATGCTTTTGAATTGATCTTTCCATACCTTGAATTTTCTTCTTCTTCTTTTTGTTGNTTTGTGTTCTTGGATAACAACTCCGAGGGGTCATTCCGAGGAGTGTATATCACTAGTCCCTCCGAAAGGTCCGAGGGGGAGTCCGCGCCATCGGATCCGAGGGGTGATCCCGAGGGGTGTATATCAATCAGCTACTAGATTATTTCACTACGACTTTTCTAGTCGTTGCCTTTGTGCTAATTGCCATAGAAAAAAAAAAGTAGATGAGAATAATGAGATGATCAGTCTTCAGAGATAAACATTTTTAAAGGTCAAATGGTTACTTTGGTCTTAAATAATGTATGTTCTTATATTCAGTTTGATCTTTTATGTTTTAAAATATTTATATTAATCTTAAAAATTGATAAAATATTTAATTTGATCTCAAACTATTAGTTTTTGTAATATTTCTTTAGCTTCAAATTTAAATGTGATAAGTTTAAAGCTATGTATTGCTTACAAATAATACTTTATCTATTCAGTTAGGGTCATCAGTAAATAAGATCAAATTAAGTTGGTTATATATCTCTTGTTTCAAGTTTGAATATAACAAATTCGAAGTTACAGATACTCTTAATGAGTTTTTTTCTAATTAGGATCATTAACAAATGAGGTCAGATTGTTCTCAAACATAGGTTTGGAACCAATATTTCATACTTTTTTACATTTTGGCCCCAACCCTACTTTCGAACCCGATCTGATCTCATCTATCGACAATCGCAAAAATGACTTATTAAGAGTAACTCGTAGCTTTAAATTCGTTACATTCAGAATTAAAATAAGAGAGATATGAACAACTTTGCTTGTTTGACCATGGAATGAGTATCCCGCTTTTGGGACTCGATTTAACCTCATTTATTGACAGCTCTAATTAGATAAAGAAAATAATATTAAAAAATAACATGTAGCTTTAGACTCGTCATATCCAAACTTGAGATGAGAGAAATAATCAAATATCCAACTAAGAAATAAGTACATAAACTAAATGAGATTACATTATAGACTAACACTGAAACAAATAAAAAAAAGTTTAAAGATCAAAACGGAATTCACCCTATAACCAATTTAATTTTTGTTACAAAATTTAATATAAATTTACCTATTGTTTTTTAATATTAATAATAATATCATCAAGTATAACGTAAGCAATATTTAGAACTATAATTAAAGTTTAATGAATGTTTCAATCTTTGGGCCAGAAAAAGAAAATGAATGTTTTATATTTTTAAACAATCAAATGGCTTGTAATTATATTTTTAACATTATATCAATAAGTTTTTTTTTAATTTTATTCTTAAAGTAAAGCCTTAAAAATTTCACCATCTTGAAATCATCAAAACAAGTGACAGTTACTTTATGAGAAAAAGAAAAAAACAAGGCGACAGTTAGGTTGATGTCTCAATATATAGTATCTTAATTTACGTGGTAAACCAAAAAATGTTTAGTTTAATGGTTTGGCGAGCTACATCATAGTGAGAGGATCAAAATTCTGATTGTATCCTCTTTAAAGTCCGAATGAGATTAGTTTTCATCTAGACCGTTACACAGCTAGGCAGAAGAAACCTATAGTTTAACTGAAAAAAAACATTTATATGGTAAATTCTTGTGTTTTTTGTTTTTGGTGGAAAATTTCTTGTGTTTTCATTCTAGATTGGCTTAAGTGCACTTTTGGTCCCTTAACTATGATAAAGGTTTCATTTTGGTCCCATAACTTTTTTTGTTGCAATTTTGGTCCCATAACTTCTCAAAAGGTTCCACCGTTAGTCCCTTGGTGAATTCCATCCATATTTAGCCGTTAAGTATGACGTGGCATAGTGACTAGGATCATGATGTGGCAAAATAAGATGAAATGGACTGAAATAGGATCTATATGCAACATATTAAAACTTATCTATACCCAACCACAATATATACAAAGAGTGGTACTTCCTCTTCCTCGTTCCGCTTCCCGATTTGCCTCGCTGCCGCTTTGGTCGTTCGACTCTGGCTGAGGATCCCATCGACTTCGTCGGTGCCTTTTGCTTGAAGTCTTTTCTTCCCCACCAAATTGGTCCCTGTCAGTACCACTCTTTGTAGATATGGTGGTTGGGTATAAATAAGTTTTAATATGTTGCATATAGTTCCTATTTCAGTCCACTTCATCTTATTTTGCCACATCATGATCCTAGTGACTATGCCACGTCATACTTAACGGCTAAATATGGATGGAATTCATCAAGGGACTAACGGTGGAACCTTTTGAGAAGTTATGGGACCAAAATTGCAACAAAAAAAATTATGGGACCAAAATGAAACCTTTGTCATAGTTATGGGACCAAAATTGCAACAAAAAAAGTTATGGGACCAAAATGAAACATTTGTCATAGTTATAGGACCAAAAGTGCACTTAAGCCTTCTAGATTTCTAGGTTTTAAATTTATTGGATTAGATGTGACAGAAAACGACTTTAATGATATTATATACGAACACTTTTCTTATTTTTAAATTTTAGTTCGTCAGCCTTGGATTTTATTTGGCAAATAATAAATTAAAGCAATATGATATCTCACCACTGATCTCGAAGAAACCAATATATCAGCTTCAAAATATTTACTATTTAGCATAAAATCAATTAATGATCGATAAAAAAAAATGTCTGAATTCAGACTTAGATTTCTTGCGGTCAGTTCGTTTCCGTTTTTTTTAAAATTTGTTTTGAGTTTGATTATAATCAAAGTTGATTATTTTTGTAGTGGTGTTTGGATGATTGTTGATTATTTGGTGTGAAATTATTAAAAAGGGTATGTAATGATTGTGGTAAGTGGATAAAAAGTAAGGAAATTGATAAATTATATAGGGGTATAAATGGAAGAAAAAGTTGGAAAAAGTAAAATGTGATTTGATTATAATAAAACTGTGTTTGGATGTGATTGTTGTTTGGAAAAAAATAAAAAATGTTACTGTTTGCCTTGAAAAACGTGAAATCTTGATTATTTTCATGTGCAAGTGGGGGGATGATTATCCAAATCGGTGCACCGTTTCATTTTTTGCCTACGAAATGGTGCACCAAAAGGACTAAAATGTATAATTGTTGCTCGACATTCGGCGAAGAAATCGGTGCACTGTTTCGCAACAGATGAGAGAGAAATTATTAGCGCATGCGGACCCGAAATTTTGGTTGAATTTGGCATAAATCTCTCTCTCTCCCTCTCTCTCTCCCCCTCTTAGCCGATTCTCTCCAAGAGAAGTCCCTCAGAATCTTAGACACAAAGGCCTTCACATACGCCACGTTCTGATAGTTGTGAGTGGCCGAGAGAATCAAGCCTTCCAGCATTATTTCACATGAATCTTCCTTCACAGGAGAAACCCTAGCGAGAAGCTCCTTGGATTCCTCTTCGCCGAGAAAAGGGATTAAGTTCAATACTCTATCCTCCTCCTCTTCCGTCCAAGGCACTGCCTCCAGGAAACTAACACATGAACGCATACACTCCTCGAATAGCAATTCGAGAGCGACTGCGAGGAGATCGATAGCAGTGGATACACAGTCGATTGTAGTTTCGAAATCGTTGGTATAGAGCAGTTCAAGAACCGAGAGATGAGACTGTAGAGAACCTGGAGTGGAAGGAACACTGAGATTAAGCTTGAACAATTTGTCAGATTCGTCTGGTTTGGACTGGCCAATCCATCGGTCGGACAAGAGGGCGGAGAAGTACATGGATCGCCGGAGAATGTCAGAGTGGAGGTAGACGGAGGTGGAGTGGTCGACAGAGCGAGAATCGGAGGAAGAGTCGATCGAAGAGGCGGTATCGACGAAGAGGCGGTATCGACGAAGAGGCGGAGGACGACGTCGGCGGTGGAAGAGTCGTTGAATGAGAGGCTGTTGTCGCCACCCGAGGTGCTCGGACTGCGATGGTGCCGGTTTTGGGTCACTTCGGCAAAGCTTTTGTCGGAGAACGATGAGTCGATGACGGCGATGGTGGAGGAATGGCGGCTACCGGAGGCGCCAGCGGTGCGGTGGCGTTTCTTAGAGCTACCGAGCGTCATTTTGGCGGTGGATTTGCAAATTCAGAGAGGGATAAAAGGGGAAAACGATTAAGAGATTTTTTATTTTGGGGGCAAAGATTTGAGAATAGAGATCTGAGGAAATAGATTATAGATTAGAGAGACGAAGGATAGAGAAGAAAAGGAAGGAACACTGAGATTAAGCTTGAACAATTTGTCAGATTCGGTGCACGAGTTGGCCCGGCGGGTCTGTGAATTGCGGGAGGAAGAAAATGGGAGAGATTATTAATTTCAATAATAAATTATTTTGGCAAAATAACAATTTAGCCCAACACAAAAATGAATAATTACAAACTAGCCCAAACACAAAATGGATATTTACAAACTGACCCAATTTCAAAGTAAATGACTATTTTGCCCTTTGTGATTGGGGATTGAATGTATTAGAGTATAGGTAATTATAGATTTATGTATAGGGATATAAGTGTAATTGAGTGTGTCTGATTATTTAAAAATCATGATTATAATTGAATCAGGAAAAAAACGTAAACGAACATGTTTATTATGATTATAATCAAAACAGATTATAATCAAAACGGAAACGAACTGGGCCATAATAAATTAAAAGTAATCAAGTTTACCTAATTCACAAAAGGGGGCTGCAAAAGTGTTGAAACACGAAGAAACCTGCAAATATTTTATAAGGAACTCTGCGAAGGATACTCCGACAATCAAGTTAGATGGAATTCGATACAAGTGTAAGCGAATTGAGAGTACAAATAGAAGCTAACCTTTTTCTGATGAAATATGTGAGTATTTATAGAGTAGAGGAGAGAGGTGATGGCCGGAGAAGACTCTCGCACGTTTAGACCCACGATTCGCAGACATGGAAGAAGTGGGAGTCCGAAGAGAGTGGAACGTGGCCATTGTGGGAGAGTGGGCATTCACAAAACAACCGCCCACCTGTTGTACGTGCAACGTGAATCTGATCAAATCAAGGGTCGTCCCAAAAACTACAGGGCCTAGGCTTAACCAAATTCAAAGATTAAGTAGGCAAACGCCCAAAACGTGAAGTATCAAAATGTATTTTAAGATATAATGTTTTGCCTTATTGCCTCTGATTTTATAAATTTTTTAACAAAAATAATTATATTTAGAACATCTCAAATTCAAAATTTTACTTAAATAACACTAAACTACATGTTCATATATGATATATCACTTAATGGAATTCATGTCCGTGGTTAGATACTAATTTAATGAGAATTGAGATGGAAACTTCAAGATAAAAAAATTGATATTTTGGGTAATATTTGAGACTTATTTTAGACTACCTTAATCAAATTATATCTATTTTAATTGTGGAAGCATCAACCTTTTTTTTTTGTTGGTAAATATCAACCTTTCTTTTGCTTATGTGGAAAGTTTAATATCTATTCCTTATTTATTAAGTTTTTTTAAAATTTTTTATCTTAAATATAAGTATGAGGAAAAGAAGTCATCAATTTTAGTTTAGTAAAGAATGTATATTGATATGAGAAATATTTCAAGTTTAATTCTCATATAATATACTAGAGGGCTTGGCGTACAGTAAGAGCATGCAAATGTGTTTATAAAATTTAAAATAATTTAATATTAAAAATTATATAAAATAATATTAATTTAATTTAGTTTTTTTTAGTTTATATTATCCATATAATAGTATTAATATGTCATAAAAATTATATACTATAAAATAAAATAAAATATAACTAAAACATTAAATATATAAAAATATATATATAAAACTAGAGGCTTTGCGTGCCCTAATGGGCACGCAAATATGTATGTAAAATAAATGAGGGACTAAATCGTTAACTCAGTAAAAAAGAAGGGATCAAATAATAATTTTCTTCTTATTATTAATTTTGTATTATAGTTTTAAAATGTGGACGAGGGTGGAGCCATATAATATAAGATAAAAAATAAGAACGAAAGATTATTATAAATTATAAAAGTCTAATTAGTTAGAAGTTTATGTAGACTGAATTTGTTGCGAGACCATGGAAGTAAACGATGGTAATTGTGGACACGGTGAGTTGGAGAGAGAGAATATCTTATAGTTTCCTTTGAAATTGTGGACGTACATCATGTAAATGACAGTTAAATGTCCATGTATTTTTTATTTTTATTTTTGTAATTTTCAATTTAATTTTTATGACCGACCAGAAACACACTTAGACATATATAATAGTATAGTGTAAGTATATAGGATGAAATGGGCAATCTTAATTGTAAGTATGCCTCAAGTTATATTTGACAACCTCTAATATTAAGATCTGGATATCCATATCCATAGTGGGAAAAAAAATAAAGGAAAATAGTTTCAAAGCTGACCAGAAAAAAAACAGCAAAATCAATGTAAATTGCTATGATTACTTTGTATTTTTTTTTATTTAATTTTTTTTCAAAAATACAAATTCAATATATTATTAAAGGTTAAAAAAAAAGTTCAACGATCAAATAGTCACAATTCACAGGAAGCAATTATTTTTTTTTTTTTGACATAAAAAGCCAGCTAGCGCCAGCACAACAGAAGGGAAGAGCACCTCCAAGCAGCACACGAGGAGGCAAGAGCACGAACCAGGAAAACGAAATACCACTGCTACCTTTGCCTGGAAGAAGAAGATTGCCAAACAAAAATGTCTTCAAGCATGGCGACTTTGATTTTAACCGGAGTGAACCACGACCACGAGCAAGGTAGGCAATTTTTGAGAGCCAACTTTGCCGCTAAATCTGCCACTTTGTTTGTCGATCTTCTAACCCATTTTAACAGGAAGCAAATTATTGATAGTTAATTACAATATTTGATGGACTAGGATATTTCGAAAGCATAAAGTATATAGTATCAAAACATATAAATGTCACTAGTATATCTTAAAAAGAAAATAATTGTATAGTTTAAGTCAATTCCTTTTATTAAATTTGAACATATTTAAAAATATTATAAAACTAACAGAAAAACTTATTTCATTTTAAGGCAACTTAAAAATATAGATTTAAAAAGATACTTAACTTAATTAATTTCCGCTAAATTTTATATTATATAATATTTTTTTATGAAATATTAAATAATTTGATAGGGTGACCATCTTTTTAGAGAAAAATTATGTGATATTTGTTTTGTCAGTAAATCAAATCAAAATTACATAATATACATAGGTAAAAGTATTATTGGTGTCTCCAAATTATGCTAAGTTTCAGTTGTATCTTTAAATTTTTTTGTTGTTGTCAATTATGTCCTTAAATTTTATATTTATCTCAATTGTACTTTAAAGTCTAAACCTTAGTATCGTCCAAAGCATCAACAAAAAATGTTGATATCATGCCGACATTAACATTTTGGAGTTACAATTCACATTAAATATTAAATTTTAGAATACAACGAATATGAAACTTTAGAAGTATAATTGATATCAAAATAAAAAAAATTACTCGTCACGTCATTATTTTCCGTTAATTATTAGATGATGTTAAACTTTAAGATACAACTAAAATAAATTTGACACTTTAAAAATATAATTAACAACAAATAAAATTTAAAGATATAATTGAAACTCACCTTATAAGATTATATATTATACTTTTTGCCTATAGTATTGAAAAAAAGCACACCTTTTGGAACACAGATGGTATAATATATGGAGCAGAAGTATAAACTTGAGAAAAAAAATACTATAAAAAGTTATATTGAAGGATAACATAATTTGATTTTGTTAGTATTTTTATGGAAAAAAGAGATGGAAACATATACTCATTTGATTCATTGAGTTATATCACTTTCCAATTATTCAATCAAAAGAAAATTCTCACTGTAATTTTCCTCTCACATAGTTACATTACCATTCATTTCTTCTCTCTGCCAGACCAAACACCAAATATAAGGTTTGACTTACCGCAATGTGATTCAAGCACGAAGTGGCTTCTAGATGGATCGGGAAATATTTGAATGCTCATGCTTCTAAATCTTTTTCTTTGTTGATTTTTATTAGAGATATTTTATTAGTTATTTGGATCTAACCACTAATCTTTGTGTAGATATTCCATCCAAATTTGTTGTTAATATTTTGGGCAATGAGATTGTTTTTGCTAAGGAAAGGCTCACTAGAGATGACATAGTAGGGTATATTATTGGTCATGGTAGGCTAACTTAGTCTTTTTACATAAATAATGAGTATGTTAGAAATATTTGGGAAGATGCTCCAATATTACTTAGCACTACGCTACTTACTCCTTTTCTTTTTGTTCCTTTTATAAAAAAAAAAAAACAAAACTTACGAAGCTTATTATAATTGGCCACTCTTCCGACGTGTCATGATCTCACCACATGATGAGATCCACTTTCTGAATCGGACACATGGCCTCTTTAAAGTTCACCCGATTTTCATTTCCCCCAAAATCCGAAAAATAAAAGGCAAATTGTTTAATTTCGCTGATATTTCGCTGATATCCCACGCATACTGCTACTGCGAAATATCAACTGGTTGGTTTATTTATATTTTCTGTTATCTATCACTCACGTTCACATAGGCATTTGAGCGGCAAATCTGCGTTTCCATGGCGTCTCTGAAACTTCTCGTTCTCTTCACACTTTTTCTAGCCTTAACTTTCTTGCACGCTAGGGCTGATGTTTCCGTCGGAGAAGACGTTCGAGAAGCTGAGCCGGTGGAAGTAACCGTCGCCGACGGTTTTGATTCATCGGCTCACAAGATCCAACTGGATCAACTCAAGTCTAAGATCCAAACTCTAGGTCAGTTCTCACTACTGAAATTCTTCAAACTTCAAACTAGTTTCTATTTTTCTCCGCCGCTTTGATTTCAGTGATTGTTCAGTTACTTGGAAAATTTTTCACTTGTTGATGGTTTTTGATTTGAGAAGCAATAGTAGTGTATTTTCTTTTCCTTTCTCTTTTCTTTTTTTGTGCCCCTCTATGAGTTTCCATATTGAACTTCTACGGTTCTACTGAGGTCTCTGTTTTGGCGACTAGTAAGATTTTTTTATTTTTTATTTTTTAAATTTCTGGAGTTTGATTCCACTTTGTTCCGGCTTATGAATTTGGAAAACGGTTAAGATAGTGCGTTTGATATCAGTGATACAGAGCTGTTTTGCTACTTCAGTTTACATATTCTACTGATTGAGTCGTTATTAGCTTAAGTGATGCTCTGTAAGTTAATCGGTGCTGACTGGAGTAATTGTATTTTTATCTGATACACGTCGAAGGTTGTATAGTTAATACGCAATAGATCAACTAGAATACAACATTACAACTTTATAGTGTAAGTCCGTACTATTTGTTGAATCACATGCTAAAAAATCTGGAAAGAAACTACTGTTGTTTGTCCTATCTTAGTTTTAAGATTTTACCTATACAAGCACGATTTAGACAATTTTTTTCTTACTTGTTAGAAACGATTGTAACACAATGGCTTGTCTGAATTCTTCGATGTCGTCTCCTATGTATGCATGTGCACATAACTGCTTGTGAAAGTAATATTGCATTTTTGTCAAGATAGTGTCATCAATGACATGAGTTGAGAGCTGAGGGCTCTATAATTGAGTCAACGGACTTGGTCTATCATTGGCCAACTGACTGCTGCGAGGAGCCTAAATGAAAATACCAGATGAAGATACTTGAAAACACTGGTGGTTGTTTTCAAACACATTATCTGGTGAAATTCTTAAGTCATTAAATATAGGTTTGAATTTGTCGATTTTTATTGGATGCATTTTGTGAATTGTTTTAATTAAAGTCAGACACGGAGGTCTGTTGATTAATCTTCTAATAAGCAACCTTTGCATTGTGCCTATAAAGAGCTAGTTGTTCATGATTGGAGGACCCACTTATCCAGAGGTCCTTTCAAATTTCTAGATGCTGCGTGCCCTCTTAATTTTTTTTTTTTATTGTACAAGAGGTGATTTTTTATGCTCTGTTAAGTGCTTAAGTGTGCTGTTTTTAATTTGTTTGAAGAATCTCACATCAGCGAAAAATCCCAAGAATTGAAGAAGAAGGATGAATTAGTAGCAGAAAAGGAAAAAATCATTCAAGATAGGTTGAACAGCATCGACTCCTTGCAGACTGAGATCGCATCTCTGCAGGTGAGGTGTTGCCTCTAGATGCACAAACAACATTTCTGATTCTGTTTTCCATTTTCATTATATTGATTATTTGTCTTTTTTACTTTGAGCAATTCAAGGAAGGGCAATGCATATGTTTTTAATTCAGTTAGACTTTTGTTCCATCCTTGAGAATAATACAGATGGAATCTCAGGCTCTAGTTCTTGTTATAATTTCTTTTAAGTTGTATCTCAATGATCCTTTGATTTAATCGACAATGTACATATTTTTGTCTTAGAATAAAGGTGCATCAGATACCCAGGAGAAGGTTGGTAAGGCTCATGCACGTGCTACTGAACTAGAAAAGCAGGTTAGTACTTAATATGAATCAACTGGTGGATTTAATTGGTTATAATTCTTTAGTGCCTGCTCTGATATTCATGATGTAGGTGAACAAGCTTAAAAGGGAGATTGAAACACAAAACAGAGAGAAAGTGGCCTTGGAAACCCGTGTAACTGATGCTGAGGAACAGATTCGTGGCTTGAACTCAAAATTAGATAATGTACGTGGTGTGTTTGGCCAGATCATTCAACTTCTGCTTTAATCATGTCCTATGTTATGATGGCTGGGGGACTTCGTCTGTTTGTGTATGGGTTTATGTCCTCCTTTTCTTAAAATATGCTTTTATGGCGTGGAAGGTGGTATAACCTTAATTAAAGCTAGTTTTTAATGACTTCTTTGACTAATGGCTGGAACTATACTTTAGGGAAAATATGCACATAAAGTTGTAACATATGGAAAGAAATACTTTAGGGAAAATATGCACATAAAGTTGTAACATATGGAAAGAAATAGTTCTTTCTCCGATATATATTCCATCTTTCTATAGGGCTCAAGATGAGATTCCAAAGTCTTTTGATAGGTTCATGCTCTCTAATGGTGTGCTTTTAATACTATATGAATTGCTGTTGGCTTTTTAAAATAAGCAGTAAATTGTACTAAGTTCAATTGAAATTCTTATTATTAAAACATGATTTGTTTGAGGGTGAGATGGTGACTTGAGTAGTGATTTCCTACAGCTTAAGAAGGTAAATGAGGAACAGAAGATGCGAATTCGTAAAATGGAAAGTGCTCTCAGAGTTGCTGAGGTATGTCAGTGCACTGGTTTTCTTCTCTTCATTCTGGAAGATGCTTTGTGACAATTTTGATGAGTTTCTTGGTTTATTCTCTCGATATTTTGGTGTAGGAAGAAATGATGAAGGCCAAATATGAGGAAACTTCCAGAAAAAAAGAGCTAACGGAGGTAATAATTTGGATGAATACCTGTACTTTCCTACATGCTTGTAAGTTTTGGCAGTTATTTGCTGATCGCTGAATTAATCTAGATTCTTGGCTAATGAATGGTGTGCTTTGGAGGAAACCCTGTGCAAGTGTCAATTGCTTCACCTATTGTGGCAAAAATGTCAAGGGAATATCTGGATAATATTTTTTGGAAATAATTTATGGTAACTAAAATGGTTGTCTGATTCTGAAATACCGGTTGAGGGTCTATAGACATCTGACTTTCAGTTACTTGGTGGCTTAATCAGAGTTCTATAATAATTGTTGCCTATAGCTGCTATATTGATGGGATTGATCATTGTCTTTTCCTCGTGACCTATGAACCACCAGGACCACCAGGACAACATTTTGGCTGGCGTATTGGTACCTGATATATATTAAGTAGGTGTACAAAGTAGGTGTACATGTTGGGTACACGTAGATCTTATATCTATCATTTTTTTGTATTAAAAAAAAGCCCAACCCAAGCAGTATTTGCAGTCTTCATCGCAAGTTTTTGCTTTCAGCAACCACAGGCTGAACTACTTGGTAGAGGAAATGAATTGGGGTTGATGGAATTAGAAAGAGAATGCCAAGTAGAGAGAGAATGATTTAATGATAAAGGGTCCTTTGACCTCTACCAATTGTCTAAGGGAACCTTCCATTGGTTGAGTAAAATCTTTTGTACCATACCATACCACCAAAGCCTTATCCCACTAGGTGGGGTCGGCTATATGGAACAACTGACGTTGATCCATACGAGAAACACGACAATGTTTTACGTTGGTTGTCGCTTTCCTAACACAACCCTCCTCTTTTAACGGGTTTGTAATATTAAAATATTCATTCTTTAATAGTACCCTTTATTGGTTTCCACAATAGTGTGGACTATCACTTTGTGTATTGTAACGTGGATATCCACTAATTGGGATGATCTACAAAGCAAGCTTGGCAATTTACCCCAAATGAAATTCTTATAATTTTTTAAATCGTCATAAATATTAGATTTGTTTTGATTGATATGATATTATGATTTAATTTATTAGTTATGCATCATAGAATTTTATTTATCTATTTATTAGTACTAAGTATTATATATGTGACATATTTGTATTATTTTATATAAGTATTATGTTAACTTGTACCCTATTTTTTCTTTTAAACATGGCTGTATTTTGTACCCCTATGGCTGTATCCATACCTGTATCAGGGCAACCTAGCATGTGACTAATAATTATGTGAACAATCTTGACGTTATGCATATGGCATCTAAGGGATGAATGTTTATATTGATGATTAGGTCCATGGCGCCTGGCTTCCACCATGGCTTGCTGTACACTGGATCCGCAGTAAGGTGAGTTATTGCCATATGTCTCATATGATGTTTGTGACAAAAGCATTCTTCATGAGGTTCTAAAAGTGTTAGAGTTTGCCAGTCCTTCATTGAGACTCACTGGAACAAACATGGGAAACCTGCTTTGGAGGTCATAACTCAGAAGGTAGATTTTTTGTTTTTTTTTTTTGTTCTTTTGGCTTTCATTGTTATTATGTTTTAATACTTTCATTTACGTGTTGATCAAACACATATTTTCTCTTAAATTATAGAAACAGGATCTGTCAGCTTCTGTATTTATCGTCTTCCCTTCTTGTTTCAGACCTTAGAGACAAAGGCACAAGCTGCAAAGTGGGCTGAACCTCATGTGAAAACAGTCAAAACTGTAAGCTTCTACATATTTCAGATTATTTTTGAGTTAGTATATATAGTTCAGTTTTTTTATCTGTTCAATATGGAAATGAAACTATATACTTGTCTAGTAAAAATATAATAGAAAATAATCTCACGTTATATATAGTTAAGACGCATTGCTTTTTCTATCTGATTGTAACTTTTACTACAGTGACAATGCCCTGTGACTAGAAGATGAATGTGCTTTAAATTCTGTGTTTGGTCTTCTCATATTATTTCATTCAGGAGTTGCCTTTTTGTGAGAAGTAGTAGATTTGTTAAATACTCAAACAAATTGGGTTATGTTCTAACTTGATCTTGGTTTGGTTTGAAGAAATGGATCCCAGCCGTAAAAGAACAGTGGTCAACGGTGAAAATTAGTGCTGAACCTCATGTTCAATTATTAACTACAAAAACTGTTGAAGTTTATAAGGCTTCAAAGGATCTAGTTACTCCACACATAAACACGATACAAGAAATTGTGGATCCTTATTATCAGGTATATGTTATGCTGCTTCATCCTTATGGTTGGTTCTCTCTGATGACATGTATATTAAGGTGATTTCTAATGGGGAACAGGAGGCTAAAAAGTTTAGCAAGCCATACGTTGATCAGATTGTTGTTTTAACTAAACCTCATGTTGATAAAGTACAAGTGGCTTTGAAGCCCTACACAAAGAAGGTTCTTCATGCATATGGGAACTTATTGGAATCAGCCAGTACATATCACCATCAGGTATGTCTTCATCTATTCGGTTGCTATTAAAACTTTGCAGACCCTGTTGTATTTTACTACTCATTTTAACAATTGTGTGCTTCTTTATATGGATGGGAGTGGGTGTTTCTTTTCTTGAGTCAATCCATCCTTACGTTATGGATGTAATTCTAGAGCTTGATGTGATATCTTGAAATTTTCATTGATTTCCTTGGTTAATATTCAGTGAAGTGCCTTGTTTAGGACTTGAATGATTTATTGCCTAGAAATGAAAGTAGCCAATCTTTTAGAACTTCTTTTTTTTCCTAATGTTACTAAGCAAGATGAAGCCAAACCTATTTCTGTTATATTTTTTCCCTTTTGCACAAAGTTTTATCATTATATATAATCTACTGAGTTCAGTATCCGGACATAAGACAACTGATTATGTAAGCCTGTCTCTTTATAAATTTTCAAGCAAAGCTTCAGCTCTTCCCACCTATAACCAGTCACAGTAGTTCATTGGTTTATCTTCATCTAATTGAAGTGCATGTATTACTATTAAGTGCTTCACTTAGCGATTGAAGCTCATTACTTTATGTTTGTTTACTCTGACCATTGAAAGAAATTTTAGTTATACCGTCATATTATCCCATTTGTTTTCTTTATAGTTTTGGATTTTGGTAGTAGTGATGGTTATAGAGACAGAGTTGTTTAAGTATGTGTTGTAAGTTAGTTTTTAATTTTTCTTATATCATGATAGTTGACTAAGATCTTATCTAACTGATGGTTGCTGCTCTTACTAAATCTAGGCTCCAGATTCACTGTTCTTAAGTTTTATTGACTCTACTGTTTGTTATTGTTTAAATTTTGAGCAAGTAATTCTGAAGAGATTATGCATGGATTTTACACTTGAAAGATAATCTGATACTGATATATTGAGTGTTTCATTTTCTTTTGCTGTTAAGGTCCAAGCTATTGTCCAGGAGTCACTGAAGAGGCATGAGCTTACAAGGCCTTTTGCTACGAGAGAGTTGGAATGGTTTGCTGTATGTATCTATTGACCTTTTATCTCCTGATTAATAATTACTGGAATTGATATAATCAGTCATCAGGTGATTTGACAGATACTATCAATTTGCAGGCCTCTGCTCTTTTGGCCTTACCTTTTATTTTATTGGCTAGAGTTTTCTCTGCCATTCTCTGGTAAGTGTGAAATATTCAAAATTCTTCCTTCTGATTCTGCTATTTATTGATCAGAATTTCCTATTAATATTTATATTTCTAAATTCAAAAAAATTGGAGTTACTGGTTACAAGCATTCCTTATTTGTATGCAGGAGCAAAAAGGCTAAGAAACCAATTCGAACTGGCAAGAGCCATCATCATGCACGTCGTAAAGCTAAACGAGGGCACCCAGAAAAGTAGATAATAGATTTTTCCAATGTTTATTTTTTGGGAGCGTAATTCAGGTATGTCTTGTCAATATTTTCTGAGGATAACATAATGTATAAGGTGTGAATTCTGAAGCCCTGTTCCATTGTCTGTACCGTATGTGGAATGCACAATGTAAAGGATGCCTTTGTTTCTTTAGCATGGGTTCTATTTCTTTGTTATCTATGTTATTGTGCTTCTCTGGCATATTCTTAGGATAATGGCTTATATATTCTAATAGATCCTTGGTCACCTTAAGTTGTTGTTGTGCCCTTTATTAAGGCGCCACTGGTGCGGTTTTATGTGATTTGGTGAGAGAAACATGATGTATATAGTTTTTCACTTTGTAAGAGAGAGCCATGGGGAACTTATTGTTGGGCATGGGATTGAATTGAATTTTTGTAGATTTCAAATTACATTAACTTAGAATTGTCAAACATGGATTTCACCGAGAATAAGTGTGAAGAGTTGTAGCTCTGATGCAATAGATTTTGAAACTGGCAGAATATGATTCCAGGATGGTTCTTATTTGTAACTCCCTTTTTTTCCTCGTACAATTTATGCAAGTACTGGGAGTGAAATCATATATATATATATATATATATATAGTTATATATGTATATGTGTGTATTGATGTTATGCGTTGAGTTAGAGAATTTATCTCAGTTGACTGACCACTAAGTAAGTAGGACCATTGCTTTTGGAAGCTAACAAATCTTTTGAAATTCCTTACTTGTAGCGTGTGAGAATGCAAGCTTGAAGTCGTTTGTGCTGGACACAAATTTTGAGAATGATTCATGAGTTGAGGAAAGCTCGCAGTAGCTTATACAATGTACTTATTTTTATATTTTAACAAAAAAAAAATTAAGAGGCTTAGTGTTTTATTTATATAATTGATCTTTGTATTACATATGTTTATTTTCTACTTGCCGCAGTTTAATGTAGTGCTGATAGAATTTTGTTTGTTTCCTGTGCAGATGGTTCTTTCTGTTCGCATAGGTGTCTTTAAGACTACGGATTTCCTCTCTCTGAATTGTAGCCTCTTCTGATTTTCGACTTGGGTGAGATGATTTATTAGGAAAATTTTACACTGTAGAGCTGAGCACCCAATATGTTTAGGTGTTCTTGTATTATGGCTGCGTGTAATATTCATTAGACCTTCCCTCCTACCCTTCAATTTTCTTTTTCTATTTCAAATTCCTGACATAGTAGTGAAAGTAAAGATGTTCTCACTTCATATTTGTTATAATTAGAGCTAGTTCTGGAACTTTAGGTTTTTTGTAGAAACAATCTAATTCGTGGCCTATTCTTCATTTGATCTAGTTTCTTTTTCCTTCCTCTCTCTTTCTTTTGAGTTCCTTGAATTATTCTTCTAAAATTGCATAATTATTCTGTTTATTTAATTATTATTTAACATTTTGGCAAACCAATTTGGCGACTTCCTGATGTGAGAGGGACTCATTGTCCTTATTCCCTCTGCCTAATTTCAACGGGTATGTTGAAATATCACACTTTCTTAGTGAAAGGAATGAAGCTCTTAATAGCTCGTCCTTCAGTACTCGTTTTACTAATTATCACATGCAGAACTGTGTTAAAGGAAACTTCATGTCTGATCAAAAGCAATGTGATCCTTTCTTGGACACAGAAGTACACTAAATTATGTAATTTTTTCTTTGCATTTCTTATAAAGTTATTGAGAGAAATCTCAATAAAAGCATATTTGTGATTGAAAAATCCCAACATAAGTTGTCCTAATTGGTAAGAAATTGATTTATAATTTACAAGGTTGTGAGTTTGATTATGTTGCTGATGTGAGGACCTTATTAGTAAACGATCTATAAGTACTTCTGTAAGCATTTATAAAGTTTGGAAACATGTTTTAGTCTTAATGAGCCTTCGAAACCTAATTCACTTAAATTTTTGCTAAAAGAAAAAGGAAACATTTGCGCTGGGCGAGCGGTAGTGTCATTCTTTGAAATATTCAGTTACATGCTTATATGATCTCTTTTTAGGGATCTTGTTTCTTTTTAGAGACAGGAAAAACCCTAGCCGCTGCTATGTCTCTTCGCTCTCGCTCCAGATCTAGCTTGCACCTATGGATGCCTTCGGGGCTGTCGCTGTTTCAACGGCGGTGGCCCTTTTCTCTCTCCTTTAAGTAGGCTTTTTAGTATCTTTCTTCACTAGGGGGGTCTTTTGCTCCCAATTGGAGAGGGTTTTCTCCCTTTCAATAGGAAATGGTGTTTTTTTTTTGGTTTGTTGTTCTCTTTCAAATCTACACTTGGAGCAAAATTTAAAGAAGGAAACGGGTAAGAAAATGAATCTTTGGTGGAGAGGTGTGTTGCCTCTTTGAGAAGTCTTCCAAGTTTTCTTTGTTTCTGTTTTTTAGTGGATCTTATGTATGTATAGGAGATCCAGTTTTATCTTATTCTTAGGTGTGTTGCCTATGTATGTATTTTGATCTAAGGAGCGTAAGGCTATGTGTTCATTGTTAAATCTAGGCCTTACTTGGTCTCCCTTGATATATGGCCTTTTGTCATTTTATGATGAATGAAAGTTTATCCTTTCTGGCCAAAAAAAAAAATCTCTTTTTAACTTAGTTAAGAGAATTTTGATTACAAAGAAAATAAAAATATAAAGATTTTAAGTACAAAAATTTAAACTATAAAAACTTAATTAAAATACTACAAGAGCTAGCAGACTAATTAAACTAGTATTTCATCATTTCTAAACATTCCTTTCGTTAAGTTAACTTTTTCTTTTAATTTGATTGCTAGTTTCTCCTTCTTTAGCTCAACTACTGCTGAGAGACTCAGCTAGCTGCTCTCAGTCTTGTGTGACTCACTGAAGTGAAGTGAACTATATATATTGCTTGCTCTATAGTCCAGAGATTAAGCTTGAAAATGGACTCAGCAACTCTGAAAACATTTTTCTTCTAATTAATTAAGAAATTCCACTAGTTACTCTATCGATATTATTATGTGCACCTTAAGTCATGCTTTTCCGGCCTACCTTCATTTCTGCTGTTATAGTTTTAATTAATCATCAATCATCGCACATACATTTACAATTCATATATAATATTCTCTCTAAAAGCAATTATTATTATTTTCTCGGGATTCGCTTATCAGAATCTGGGAGCTGATTAACGTGTCCTAATTAATTAAGAAAAGATTTTGTAAGTCGTGTTCATTATTGGTGGCAAAATTTCCAAAGAGAAGCTATCTAGCTATACGTAGCATGCACCTTTGTGTTCACGTCCATATATATATAGCTATTATATCAACTTTGTACCATTCTATTACAGTATATATGAGACATATAAAAGGATATATATATATATATATATAATAGGCAAAACACCCAATCGTGCCCCTAACGTTTGCGGTGATTTTCAGTTATGCCCCTAACGTTTCATTTGTGTCAGTTGTGCCCCCAATGTGAAACGTTAGTTTCAATTATGCCCCCACCCTCGTTAGTGTACCGTTTTTCGGATCTTTTGAGCTTCGATCCGTGTTCATTTCAGTTTGTTTTGATAAATGAGTTTTTGGGTATTCATTTTCGGCTCCTAAGCATCATTTTGCACATGAAAATTTTGAGAAAAATGCTTCGTTTTGCTGCATTTCGTTTTGGGGTTCATTGGGTCCGATTTTCTTCGGATTTAAGGCTATTTTGAGCTTAATCTTTGAAATTGATCCAAAGAATCAAGTTTGTGATGTCCGAAAATTAAAACCCATATGAAATCTGATCAAAACCGAGCTCAAATCGTGCGAAAATGGTGTTTTTTTTGTGGATGATTGAAATTGGGGGCATAATTGAAACTAACGTTTCACATTGAGGGCACAACTGACACAAATAAAACGTTAGGGGTATAACTGAAAATCACTGCAAACGTTAAGGACACTAAAAGATGTTTTGCCTATATAATAAGATGAACAGAGCGTAAAGTTAAAATGCAAGCATAATATATCATGTACGTACGTATACGTTCATATAGTAACACGCTGGAATAATAATTAAGGGGAGACAAGATACAGGAAAATAAAATAAAGTGACTTGATTGAGAAGTAAACAAGACTTGGATTGGTGGGTATACATTGAGTTACCCATACGTACATACATATAATGAAACTAACGATCAAAACACTCTAGATGAACAAGCACTACACTGTTTTAATTTTACGGTAGTTGATCCGACTAATCAAACTAAAGTTACACTCTACAGCTATATATATATTTGTTCCATATATTAGATTATATATATATATATATATATATTATTGCATAAATCTAATAAATGAAAAGGAAGATAAACATATATAGATGCATCAAATAATTAATTTCAGTAATCAGTAGGAAGGCCAGTAAGCATCGAGATTATCTAGACCATGGTCAATGCCCACATACCTATTATTAATGTGATGATGAGGAGGAGGAGGAATATTATTGGCTATAATTTCTCCAGCATAGTCTCCAGTAGCAAGAGAATTATTATTAGCAGTAAATGGCATCATGACATTATTATTATTGCAAGTAGCAACGACATCGTTTTGAGTAGAGACTGAAGCTGAAGCTGAATGTGTACATGTAGCTCCCAGATTTAAATTGAGCCCTGAAATACTGAATCCTCCATGATCTCCTCCACTACTCATCATCATACTTGGCATGTAATTACTATTATTATTATTATTATTAATAATGTTCCTCCCATAAACAAAATGTCCACCACCAAGCTGCATCATATTGATATTATTCATAGGATTATTGATGTCAAGGAGGGTGTTGAAACCAGGAATATTAGTATTCATGATATTGAGTGGTATTGTGGAGAATGATGTTGTATTAGTATTGTTGTGATGAGAATTAGGGTATTTCTTGAGAGGGTTTGAATGATGAATAGTATTAGTCTTCTGAAAAACCCTACAGACGACCCATTCATCGTGAAGCTTGTTGGAGATGATGGTGGATCTGAAGGAAGATTTGGAGTGAATGCGATATTCATGCATGACCCAGTTGGTTTTTTCACCTCTAGGGGCTCTTCCTTTGTAGAACACCAAAGTCTTCTTCATGCCCACCACCACATGATTATGAGTATTATTGGTGTTAATGATCTCTTTGTCTTTGCCAGTGGTTTTCCAGTACCCAGTGTTGGTGGCTCGGTTAGTTCTAACTCCAGTTGGGTACTTTCTGTCTCTTAGGCTGAAGAAGTACCACTCTTTCTCTCCCATCTTCGCCTTCCCTATATATATATTTTCATATATTAATTATATTCATTCGTTAATTTTATAAATTAAGCCATATATACATTCATTCTACCATTCATTGATATATATAATTAATTTCCTGCGCACAATTAATTACTATATATATACCTAGATCTAGTATTCATATATCTATATATATATACAATATAATCCTTCAAAAATATATGAGTTAAGAATTTAATCTTTGAAAACTTAATCTACAATTTACACTCTTTAATATCTCAATCAATACTTTTATATATTCCTTTAATTTAGTCCCTAAAAAATAGGTTTAAGGTACTAAATTATAATGTCTCAATGATTTTTAAAAAATTAAAGTATATAAGGTACTAATTCATGAATTGTCAATTTGTTCAAATATCAAATTATTGTATGTTTACTCTATAATTAATCACGACAAAACCCTAGATATATAGGAAGAGAATTAAGTTATATAGATATACATACCTGGGAGGTCCCAAGGCTCGGACTTGTTAAGATCAACATCGGCAATAGCCCTTGTGGTAAAAGTGGAATCAGAGATCTTGTTGAAGAGATAGTAAGTGATGAGTTCTTCATCTGAAGGGTGGAATCGAAACCCTGGTGGTAGCCTTTCTACTTCTTCCTCTCTTTTATTATTATTATTATTATTATTATTATTATTATTATTATTATTATTATTATTATTACTACTACTGCTTCCTCCTCCTCCATTATTAGCTTCCATCTCTTCCTTCTTCTCCTTCTCCTTTTGTGTCCACGACTATCAAAATCAATTAATTCATCAAACTTGTCATCATTCACATATATACACAACTATATATATATGTTAATTTCTTGCTAAAATAAGAAAAACAATATTACACTTACATACATATATAGATAGATCTATTGTCTTCAGTAGTACTTGTGCACGAATTTAATTTATTAATGATAATTGAAATTAATTAACCAAATGACTTAAGCAGCTGCACTTACTTGCATGAAGGCGCAAATTCTTCTTCAATTCGAGTTTGGATGCTTATATAGCTAGGGAGAGGAGCTACTACTATACGTACGTACACCTACTATATATATCGCATTCACTTGCAAAAAGAAACAATCTATTAAGCTAGCATACATATATATATGTAAACTTATTATAGAGCTTTCGTAACTGCTAGCTAGCTAGCTAGCAATCACCATGCATGGAAGTTAGGGCAAATGAAGAAGAGATCGAGAAGGAAGATTAGCTAGAAGAGAGTGTGTGTGTGTGAAGCTTTCACCAAATGTGGGTCTTCACCTTCAAGTTGCACATATATATATATATATAGATCCCGCCAGCTGTATATATTATACAAAGGAAGAATGGAAGATGTGATCAATTAGCTAGAAGATATATGGATATATATATATATATATATACTATATAGCATCGTTGCAATGAAGTGACCATTTTGCCCCTATCCTCATCAATTTCAGAGCCTATATATCATAGTGCAAAAAACCAGACCAGACGGGGCGGTCCGACCGGTGAACCGGCGAACCGGTTTGACCTGCCAAAGTTTGCAAAATTATATATTGATCCCAAAAAATTTTCAAAAAATTACAAATTAGTCCCTGGATACATATTATAGATGGACTAAAATGAAAACTTTAAAAAAAAATTTGGGGTCAATATGTAATTTTTACAAAACTTGTTATGGTTAAAATTGCAAAATAGCTCCAAAGATACTAAAGTGTTTAATATTTACTTTATATTTAAATTATTACAATATATTAATGTGTATTTAATGAATATGTATATTTGAAAATGTATTTTTTAAGTAAACCGGCTCAACCGGTTAAACCAGTGACCCAGCGGTTGAACCATTGAACCAGTAACCAAAGCCTTCCACCGATTTGATGATCGGTCCGGTTTTTTGCAATATGATATATATGCTATATATACTACAGGGTACGTACAAGCAATTTAATCATGCACACGTACGCACGCACGTGATAGAGTGGTGGGCCATGGATTTTACCTAATACTATGATTTGTAGGTCCAATGAGGAGCTACCATGTCAGAATTATATTCATCCATGAAATGTCTATCTATAATCTATAGGTGGACCACCATGTACAGAAGTGAAAACAACGAAAGAGTCAACAATTCAAAACATGAGTTAGGCATATATCATACACAAAAAAATTAATATATTTTCTACCAAAAATAAATAAATAAAAAAGTTAATATGATAAAGAATATATAATACACAAAGTTCCCTGAGGAGCAACCACCCCAAATATAAAACTTCATTATTTCAAGAAACACCTTCATTCTCGCCTCTCCCTGACCAATTTCCAGGATTCTATCTTCTTGCCTCTAATTTGTTCCATATTTATATACATATATAGCCTCTTTTAATTTCTTATTTCTCGATCTTTTGTCTTCTTCGATTATGTTCCTATATATCCACGAATTGTCGCTAGTCAGTGACACTTTTTTTTTTGTTACAAGTTGAGAGATTTTATGCTTAGTTAGTATAAA